>JBBYHO010517862.1:0-18889 GCA_038382025.1 Adansonia gregorii | reverse complement strand
GGAAAATGGTGGAAAGAAAAGCTTTTCTTGCAAATCCAAAGCATCAATATCATGTATCCCAATTTGGAGAAAATGATCGTAGTGCTTATAACAAAAACAATAGAGATTATTATGAGTGTTCAGGTTTGATTCATTTCACAAATGGACATAAATTATAAGGAAAATGGTCAAAAGAAAAGCTTTTTTTGCAAATCCAAAGCACCAATATCGTGTATCCTAATGTGGAGAACTTCATTGTACTGTCGATAATGAAAAGAATGGAGATTATAGTTACTATCTAAGTTCATGCCATGTCACGGATGAACTTTTATTATGAGGAAAATGAAGGAAAGGAAAGCTTTTCTCACCAGACCAAAGTGTCAATGTCATGTATCTAAATGCGATGAACATGATTTTGTGCCTCCAACAAAAAGAATGAAGATTGTTACAAGTATCCAAGTTTTTATCATTTGACGGATGAATGTTGATTAAAAAGGAAATGGTGGAAAGAAAAGCTTTTCTTGCAAATCCAATGCACCAATATCGTGTATCCTAATATGGAGAGAATGATAGCAGTGCCCACAATGAAAAGAATGGAGATTATAATGAGTGTCAAAGCTTGTCACATTTGATGGATGAAAGTTAATAATACAAAAAATGGAGGAAAAAAAAGCTTTTCTTGCAAATCCAAAGCATCAACATCGTGTATCCCAATTTGGAGAACATGATCGTAGTGCTTACAACAACAAGAATGGTGATTATTACAATTATCTAAGTTTGACTCATTTCATAGATGAACATTAATTATAAGGAAAATGGGGGAAAGAAAGCCTTCCATGTAAATCCAAAGCATCAAAATCATGTATCCCAATTTGAAGAACATTATCGTAGTGCCTGTAACAAAAAGAATGGAGATTATTACAAGTATATAAGTTTGACTCATTTTACGAATGAACATTAATTATAAGAAAAATGGCTAAAAGAAAAGCTTTTCGTGCAAATCCAAAGCATCAATATCGTGTCCCCCAATGTCGAGCCATAACTGTAGTGCCCATAACAAAAAGAATAAAGATTATAGTAACATCTAAGCTTGTGTCATTTCACAGATGACATTAATTGTAAGGAAAATTTTGGAAGGAAAAGCTTTCCTTACAAATTCAAAGCATCAATATCGTGTATCCGAATTTGGAGAATATAATTGTAGTGCCTAAAACAAAAAGAATGGAGATTATTATGAGTATCCAAGTTTAACTCATTTCATGGATGAACATTAATTAAAAGAAAAATTGTGGAAAAAAAGCTTTTCTTACAAATCCAAGGCATCAATATCGTGAATCCCAAAGTGGAGAACATGATTGTACTGCTCGTAAATAAAAGAATGGTGATTGTAGTTCCTATCTAAGTTTATGTCATGTCACGAATGAACTTTATTATAAGGAAAATGGTGGAAAGAAAACCTTTTCCTGCCAAACCAAAGACTCAATATCGTGTATCTCAATGCGGTTAACATGATTTTAGAGCCACCAACAAAAAAATTAGAGATTGTTATAAATATCCATGTTTGCATCATTTGATGGATGAACTTTGATTAAAAGGGAAATCATGGAAACAAAAGGTTTTCCTGCAAATCTGACGCATTAGTGTCGTGTATCTCGAAGGGGAGAACATGATTGTAGTACCCATAACAAAAAGAATAGAGATTATCACAAGTATCCAACTTTAACTCTTTTCACAGATAAACATTAATTATAAGGAAAATGGTGGAAACAAAAGCTTTCCTTGCAAGTCCAAACATCAATATCGTGTATCATAATGTGGAGAACGTGAATGTAGTACCCATAACAAAAGAAACAAAGATTGTTATGAGTTCCCAAGTTTGACTCATTTCACTGATGAACATTAATTATAAGGGCAATGGTGGAAAGAAAGGCTTTTCGTACATATCCAAAGCATCAATATTGTGTATCCCAATATGGAGAAAATGATAGCGATGCCTATAACAAAAAGAATGGAGATTGTAATGAGAATCCAAGTTTGTCTCATTTCATGGATAAAAATTAGTTATACGGGAAATAGTGGAAAGAAAAGCTTTTCTTGCAAATCCAAAGCATCAATATCATATATCCTGATTCAGAGAACATGATTCTAGTGCCTACAACAACAAGAATAGAGATCATTATAAGTATCTAAGTTTTACTCATTTCATAGATGAACATTAATTATAAGGAAAATGGTGGAAAAAAAGCTCTTTCGGCAAATCCAAAGCATCATTATCATATATCCGAATTTAGAGAACATGATCGTAGTGCCTGTAACAAAAAGAATGGAGATTATTAAAAGTATCTATGTTTGTCTCATTCATGGGTAAACATTAATTAGAAGGAAAATGGTGGAAAGAAAAGCTTTTCTTGTAAATCCATAACATTAATATCATGTGTCCCAATGTGGAGAGCATGATTGTAGTGCCCATAACAAAAAGAATAGAGATTATAGTTACTATCTAAGTTTGTGTCATTTCACGGATAAACATTGATTGTAAGCAAAATGGTGGAAAGAAAAGCTTTCCTTGCAAATCTAAAGCATCAATATCGTGTATCCTAATATGGAGAACATGATTGCAAAGCCCATAACACAAAGAATGGAGATTATAATAAGTATCCAAGTTTGCCTCATTTCATGGACGACCATTAATTATACAAAAAATAGCAAAAATAAAGGCTTTTCCTGCAAATCCAAAGCTTCAATCTCATCTATTCTAGTTTGGATAACATGATTTTAGTGCCCATATCAAAAAGATTAGAGATTATTACGAGTATCTAAGTTTGTGTCATGTCACGAATGAACTTTAATTATAAGGAAAATGTTGGAAAGAAAAACCTTTCTTGCCAAACCAAAAAGTCAATATCATGTATCTCAATGCGGTGCTACATGTTTTAGTGCCACCAACAAAAGGATTAGAGATTATTACAAATTTGCAAGTTTGCCTCATTTAATGGATGAACTTTGATTAAAAGGGAAATGGTGGAAAGAAAAGCTTTTCTTGCAAATCCAACGCATTAGTATCATGTATCCCAAAGGGGAGAACATGATTGTAGTACCCATAAAAAAAAGAATAAAGATTATCACAAGTATCCAAGTTCAACTCTTTTCACAAATGAGCATTAATTATAAGGAAAATGGTGGAAACAAATGCTTTAATTGCAAGTCTTGAGTATCCTAATGCGAAGAATGTGAATGTAGTACCTAGAACAAAAAAAAGAAGATTGTTACAACTTTCCAAGTTTAACTTATTTCATTGATGAACATTAATTATAAGGATAATGGTGGAAAGGAAGGCTTTTTGTGCAAACTAAAGCATCAATATCGTGCATCTCAATATGGAAAAAATGATAGCGGTGCCTATAACAAAAAGAATGGAGATTGTAATGAGAATCCAAGTTTGTCTCATTTCATGGATAAAAATTAGTTATACGGGAAATAATGGAAAGAAAAGCTTTTCTTGCAAATCCAAAGCATTAATATCATATATCCTAATTCAGAGAACATGATTGTAATGCCCACAACAACAAGAATGGAGATTATTACAAGTATCTAAGTTTTACTTATTTCATGGATGAACATTAATTATAGGGAAAATGGTAGGAAAAAAAGCTTTTCTTGCAAATCTAAAGCATCAATATCATATATCCGAATTTAGAGAACATGATTGTAGTGCCTGTAACAAAAAGAATAGAGATTATTAAAAGTATCAATGTTTGTCTCATTCATGGATGAACATTAATTAGAGGGAAAATGGTGGAAAGAAAAGCTTTTCTTGCAAATCCAAAGCATTAATATTGTGTGTCCCAATGTGGAGAGCATGATTATAGTGCCCATAACAAAAAGAATTGAAATTATAGTTACTATCTAAGTTTATGTCCTTTCACGGATAAACATTGATTGTAAGCAAATTGGTGGAAAGAAAATCTTTCCTTGCAAATCCAAAGCATCGATATCATGTATACTAATATGGAGAACATGATTGCGATGCCCATAACACAAAGAATGGAGATTATAATAAGTATCCAAGTTTGTCTCATTTCATGGATGAACATTGATTACATAAAAAATGGTAAAAATAGAACCTTTTCTTGCAAATCCAAAGCTTCAATCTCAGTTATTCCAATTTGTAGAACATGATTTTAGTGCCCATATCAGAAAGATTGAAGATTATTATGAGTATCTAAGTTTGACTCATTTCACAGAATGAATATTAATTATAAGGAAAATGGTGGAAAGAAAAGCTTTTCTTGCGAATCCAAAGCATCAATATTGTGTGCCCCAATGTGGCGAACTTGATTGTAATGCCTAGAACGAAAAGAATAGAGATTACAATGAGTGCCCAAGTTTGTCTTATTTCACAGTTGAGCATTAACTATGAGGAAAATGGTAAAAAAATAGCTTTTCTTGCAAATCCAAGGCATCAATATCTTGTATCCCAATATGGAGAACATGATTGTAGTGCCAATAACAAAAAGAATAGATATTATTATGAGTATCCAAGTTTAACTTGTTTCACGAATAAACATTAATTATAAGAAAAATGGTGGAAAGAAAAGCTTTTCTTGAAAATCCAAGGCATCAATATCGTGAATCCTAACGTGGAGAACCTAATTGTACTACCCATAACAAAAAGAATACAGATTGTAGTTACTATCTAAGTTTATGTCATGTCATGATGAACTTTAATTATAAGGAAAATGGTGGAAAGAAAAGCTTTTCTTGCCAAACCAAAGTGTCCATATCATGCATCTCAATGCGGTGAACATGATTTTAGTGCCACTAACAAAAAGAATAGAGATTATTACAAGTATCCAAGTTTGTATCATTTGCAGGATGAAGTTTGATTATATGGGAAATGGTGGAAAGAAAAGCTTTTCATGCAAATCCAATGCATCAATATCGTGTATCCCAATTGGGAGCACATGGCTATAGTGCCCATAACAAAAGAATGGGGATTATCACAAGTATTCAAGTGTGACTCCTTTCACAAATGAACATTAATTACAAGGAAAATGGTGGAAACAAATGCTTTCCTTGCAAGTCCAAGGCATCAATATTGTGTATCCTAATACGAAGAACGTGAATATAGGGCCTATAAAAAAAGAACGAAGATTATTATGAGCATCAAAGTTTGACTCATTTCACTGATGAGCATTAATTAAAAGGAAAAAGTTGGAAAGAAAACTTTTCTTGCAAATCCAATGCATCAAGATTATGTATCCCAATATAGAGAAAATGATAGGAGTGCCCATAATGAAAAGAATAGAGATTATAATGAGTATCCAAGTTTATCCCATTTGATGGATGGATGAATGTTAATTATATGGAAAATGGTGTAAAGAAAAGCTTTTTTTGCAAATCCAAAGCATCAATATCATGTATCCCAATCCAGAGAACGACATTGTAGTGCCCACAACCATAAGAATGGAAATTATTGCAAGTATCTAAGTTTGACTTATTTCACAGATGAACATTAATTATGAGGAAAACGGTGGAAAGAAAAGCTTTTCTTGCAAATCCAAAGCATCAATATCATGTATCCCAATTTGGAGAACATGATTATAGTGCCCATAACCAAAAGAATGGAGATTATTACAAGTATCTATGTTTGACTCATTTCACGGATGAACATTAATTATAAAAAAAATGGTGGAAAGAAAAGCTTTCTTACAAAGGCAAAGCATTAATATCGTGTGTCCCAATGTGGAGAGCATGATTTTAGTCCCCATAATAGAAAGAATAGAGATTATAGTTACTATCTACTTTTGTGCCATTTCATGGATGAACATTAATTGTAAGGGAAATGGAGGAAAAAAAAGCTTTGCTTGCAAATCCAAAGCATCAGTATCGAGTATCCCTATGTGGAGAACATGATTGTAGTGCCCAAAACACAAAGAATGGAGATTATAATGAGTATCCAAGTTTGTCCTACTTCACAAACGAACATTAATTATTCAAAAAATGATGGTATTAAAAGCTTTTCTTGGAAATCCAAAGCTTCAATCCATGTATTCTAGTTTACAGAACATGATTGTAGTGCCCATATCAAAAAGACAGGAGATTATTATGAGTATCTAAGTTTGACTCATTTCACAGATAAACATTAATTATAAGGAAAACGATGGAAATAAAAGCTTTTCTTGTAAATCCAAAGCAAAAATATTATGTATCCCAATATGGTGAACTTAATTGTAGCACCCATAACATAAGAATGGAGATAATAATAAGTATCCAAGTTTGTCTCATTTCATGGATAAACATTAATTATAAGCAAAAAGTTTAAAAGAAAAACTTTTCTTACAAATCCAAAGCAACAATACCGTGTATCCCAATGTGAAAAATATGATTGTAGTGCCCATAATAAAAAAATGGAGATTATAATGAGTATCCAAGTTTCTCTCATTTCACGGATGAATATTAATTATAATGAAAATGGTGGAAGAAAAGGTTTTCTTGCAAATCCAAGGCATCAATACCATGTATCTCAATGTGGAGAACACCATTCTAGTGCCTATAACAAAAAAAATAGAGATTATTACGAGTATCCAGGTTTGACTAATTCCATATATAAACATTAATTATAAGGAAAATGGTGAAAAGAAAAGCATTTCTTGCAAATCTAAAGCATCAATATCGTATATCACAATGTGGATGACATGATTGTACTGCCCATAACGAAAAGAATAAAGAGTATAGTTACTATCTAAGTTTGTGTCATGTCATAGATGAACGTTAATTATAAGGAAAATGGTGGAAAGAAAAGCTTTTCTTGCCAAACCAAAGCAACAATATCGTGTATGTCAATGCGGTGAACATGATTTTAGTTCCACCAACAAAAAGAATAGAGATTATATTAAGTATCCAAGTTTGTATCATTTGATGGATGAACTTTGATTAAAAAGGAAATAGTGGAAAGAAAAGCTTTTCTTCCAAATCCAACGCATCAATATCGTGTATCCAAATGGGGAAAACATGATTGTAGTGCCCACAAAAAAAATGGTGATTATTGTGAGTATCAAAGTTTTTCTCATTTCACGGATGAACATTAATTATAAGGAAAATGGTGGAAAGAAAAGCTTTTCTTACAAATCCTAGGCATCAATATCGTGCATCCCAATGTGGAGAACATGATTGCAGTGCCCATAACAAAAAGAATGGATTTTATTACGAGTATGTAAGTTTGACTCATTTAACTGATGAACATTAATTATAAGGAAAATGGTGGAATGAAAAACTTTTCTTTCAAATCCAAAGAATTAATATCATGCATCATAATATGGAGAACATGATTGTACTGGCCATAACAAAAAGATGGAGAGTATAATTACTATCTAAGTTTGTGTCATGACACGGATGAACATTAATTATAAGGAAAACAGGAAAAAGAAAAGCTTTTCTTCCAGAACCAAAGCATCAATATCGTGTATCTCAGAGCGGTGAACATGATTTTAGTGCCACCAGTAAAAAGAATAGAGATTATTACAAGTATCCAGGTTTGTATCATTTGAAGGATAAACTTTGATTGGAAGGGAAATGGTGTAAAGAAAAGTTTTTCTTGCAAATCCAATGCATCAATATCATGTATCCCAATGGGAAAAACATGATTGTAGTGCCCATGACAAAAAGAATGGAGATTATTACAAGTATCCTAGTTTGACTCATTTCACGGATGAACGTTCATTATAAGGAAAATGATGGAAAGAAAAGCTTTTCTTACAAATCCAAGGCATCAATATCATGTATCCCAATGTGAAGAACATGATTGCAGTGCTCATAACAAAAAGAATAAAGGTTATTACGAGTATCTAAGTTTGACTCATTTCACGGATGAACATTCGTTATAAGAAAAATGGTGGAAAATGAGCTTTTCAAATCTAAAGCATCAATATCATGTATCACAATTTGGAGAACATGATTGTACTGCCCATAACGAAAAGAATAGAGAGTATAGTTACTATCTAAGTTTGTGTCATGACATGGATGAACATTAATTATAAGGAAAATAGGGAAAAAAAGCTTTTCTTGCCAAACCAAAGCGTCTATATCGTGTATCTCAGTGCAGTGAACATGATTTTAGTGCCACCAACAAAAAGAATAGAGATTATTACAAGTATCCAAATTTGTATCATTTGATAGATAAACTATGTTTA
This sequence comes from Adansonia gregorii, assembly GCA_038382025.1. NCBI lineage: Eukaryota > Viridiplantae > Streptophyta > Magnoliopsida > Malvales > Malvaceae > Adansonia > Adansonia gregorii. The sequence goes on along the minus strand of JBBYHO010517862.1, from coordinate 10,718 downwards.
AAAGGGAAATGGCAGAAACAAAAGCTTTTCTTGTAAATCCAATGCATCAATATAATGTATCCCAATAGGGAAAACATGATTGTAATGCCCATAACAAAAAGAATGGAGATTATTACAAGTATCCATGTTTGACTCATTTCATAGATAAACATTAATTGTAAGGAAAATGGTGGAAACAAAAGCTTTCCTTGCAAATCCAAAGCATCAATATCGTGTATCCCAATGCAGAAAGTGTGAATGTAGTGCCTGTAACCACAGGGATGGAGATTATTATGAGTATCTAAGTTTGATTCATTTCACAGATGAACATTAATTATCAGGAAAATGGTGAAAAGAAAAGCTTTGCTTACAAATCTAAAGCATTAATATCGTGTATCCCAATATGGAGAACATGATAGTAGTGCCCATAATGAAAACAATGGAGATTATAATGAGTATCCATGTTTGCTTATTTCACAGATGAACAATAATTGTAAGGAAAATGGTGTAAAGAAAAGCTTTTCTTACAAATCCAAAGCATCAATATCGTGTATCCTAATGTGGAGAACATGATAGCAGTGCCCATAATGAAAAGAATAGAGATTATAATGAGTATCCATGTTTGTCTTATTTCACAGATGAACATTAATTATACGAAAAATGGTGGAAAGAAAAGCTTTTCTCGGAAATACAAAGCATCAATAAGAATGGAGGTTATTACAAGTATCTAAGTTTGACTCACTTCACGGATGAACATTAATTATAAGGAAATTGGTGGAAAGAAAAGCTTTTCTTGCAAATCCAAAGCATCAATATCGTGTGTCCCAATATGGAGAGCATGATTATAAAGCCCATAAGAAAAAGAATTAAGATTATAGTAACTATCTAAGTTTGTGTCATTTCACGAAAAAGCATTGATTTTGGAAAGAAAAGCTTTTCTTGCAAATCCAAAGCATAAATATCATTTATTCCAATTCAGAGAACATGATTTTAGTGCTCATAACAGATTGAGTAAGGATTATTACAAGTATCTATGTTTGACTCATTTCACAGATGAACATTAATTATAAGGAAAATGGTGGAAAGAAAAGCTTTTCTTGCAAATCCAAAGCATCAATGTCATGTGACCTAATTTAGAAAGCATGATTGTAAAGCTCATAACAAAATGAATTGAGATTATAGTTACTATCTAAGTTTATGTCATTTCAAAGATAAACATTGATTTAAAGAAAATGGTGGAAAGAGAAGCTTTTCTTGCAAATCTGAAGCATAAAAATTGTGTCCTAATGTGGAGAACAAGACTGCAGTGCCCATAACAAAAAAAAATAGAGATTATATTGAGTACCCACGTTTGTCTCATTTCATAGACGAACATTAATTATACAAAAAATCATGGAAAGAAAAGCTTTTCTGGCAAATCCAATGCATCAATATCGTGTATCCCAATGGGGAGAACATGATTGTAGTGCCCATAACAAAAAGAATGGAGACTAGTACAAGTATCCAAGTTTGACTCATTTCACTGATGAACATTAATTATATGGAAAATGGTGAAAAAAAAAAGCTTTTCTTGCAAATCCAAAGCATCAATATTTGAAGATCATGATTGTAGTGCCCATAATAAAAAGAATGGAGATTATTATAGGTATCCATGTTTGACTCATCTCACAGATGAACATTAATTATGAGGAAAATGATGGAAACAAAAGTTTTCTTTGTAAATACAAAGCATCAATATTGTGAATCCCAATCTGGAGAACATGATTACAATGCCCATAACGCAAAGAATGGAGATTATTATAAGTATCTAAGTTTGACTTATTTCATAAATTATGATTAATTATAAGGAAAATGGTGGAAAGAAAAGCTTTTCTTGCAAATATCCCAATGTGGAGAACATGATTATATTACCCATAGCATAAAGAATGGAGATTATAGTTACTATCTAAGTTTCTATCATGTCACGGATGAACTTTAGTTATAAGGAAAATTGTGAAAAAAAAAAAGCTTTTCTTGCCAAACCAAAGCATCAATATCATGTATCTCAAAGCAGTGAACATGATTTTAATGCACCAACAAAAAGAATGGAGATTATTACAAGTATCCAAGTTTGCATCATTTGATGGATGAACTTTGATTGAAATGGAAATGGTGGAAAAAAAGCTTTTCTTGCAAATCCAAAGCATCAATGTCGTGCATCCCAATCAGGAGAACATAATTGTAGTGCCCATAGCAAAAAGAATGGAGATTATTATGAGTATCCATATTTGACCTATTTCACGGATGGACATTAATTATAAGAAAATGGTGAAACAAAAGCTTTCCTTGCAAATCCAAAGCATCAATATCGTGTATCACAATGCAGAGAATGTGAATGTAGTGCCAATAACAAAAAGAATGGAGATTATTTCAAGTATCCAAGTTTGACTTATTTCATGGTTGAACGCTAATTATAAGGAAAATGGTAGAAAAAAAAGCTTTTCTTGCAAATCTAAAGTGTTAATATCGTGTATCCCATTGTGGAGAACATGATTGTACTACCCATAATGAAAAGAACGGAGATTATAGTTACTATCTAAGTTTGTGTCATGTCACAGATGAACTTTAATTTTAAGGAAAATTGTGAAAAAAAATTGTATCATTTGATGGATGAACTTTGATTAAATGGGAAATGGTGAAAAAAAAACTTTTCTCGCAAATCTAAAGCATTAATGTCATGCATCCAAATCAGGAGAACATGATTGTAGTGTCTATAGCAAAAAGAATGAAGATTATTATAAATATCCAAGTTTGACCCATTTCACAAATGGACATTAACTATAAGGAAAATGGTGAAACAAAAGTTTTCCTTCCAAATCTAAAGCATCGATATGTATTACAATGCAGAGAACGTGAATGTAGTGCCCATAACAAAAAGAATGGAGATCATTACAAGTATCCAATTTTGACTCATTTCATGGATAAAGGTTAATTATAAGGAAAATGGTGGAAAGAAAAGCTTTTCTTGCAAATCCAAAACGTCAATATTGTGGATCCCAATGTGGAGAACATGATTGTACTACCCATAATGAAAAAAACAGAGATTATAATTGCTATCTAAGTTTGTGTCATGTCATATATGAACTTTAATTTTAAGGAAAATTGCGAAAAAAGAGCTTTTCTTGCCAAATCAAAGCGTCAATATCATGCATCTCAATACGGTGAACATGATTTTAGTGCCACCAACAAAAAAAATGGAGATTATTACAAGTATCCAAGTTTGTATCATTTGATGGATGAACTTTGATTAAAAGGGCAATGGTGGAAAGAAAAGCATTTCTTGCAATCCAAAGCATTAATATCATGCCTCTAAATCTGGAGAGCATGATTATAGTGCCTATAGCAACAAGAATGGAGATTATTACAAGTATCCAAGTTTTACTCATTTCACGGATGAACATTAATTATAAGAAAAATAGTGGAAACCAAAATTTTTCCTTGCAAATCCAAAGCATTGATATCGTGCAATGCGGACAACGTGACTGTAGTGCCCATAACAAAAAGAATAGAGATTATTACAAGCATCCAGGTTTGGCTCATTTCATGGATGAACATTAATTATAAGGAAAAGGGTGGAAAGAAAAGCTTTTCTTGAAAATCCAAAGCATCAATATCTTGTGTCCCCATATGGAGAGCATGATTGTAAAGCCTATCACAAAAAGAATTGAGATTATAGTTACTATCTAAGCTTGTGTCATTTAACAGATGAACATTAATTGTAAGGAAAATGGCACAAAGAAAAGCTTTCCTTGCAAATCCAAGGCATTAATATCACGTATGCCAATGTGGAAAACTTGATTGCAGTGCCCATAACACAAAGAATAGGGATTATTACGAGTATCTAAGTTTGACTCATTTCACGGATGATGATTAATTATAAGGAAAATGGTGGAAAGAAAAGCTTTTCTTGCAAATCCAAAGCATCAATATCGTGTATCCCAATGTGGAAAGCATGATTGCACTACCAATAATGAAAAGAATAGAGATTATAGTTATTATTTAAGTTTATGTCATGTCACAAATGAACTTTAATTATAGGGAAAATTATGGAAAGAAAAGCTTTTCTTGCTAAACCAAAGTGTTAATATTTTGTATCTCAGTGTAGTGAACATGATTTTAGTGCCACCAACAAAAAAAATGGAGATTATTACAAGTATCCAAGTTTGTATCATTTGATGGATGAACTTTGATTAAAAGGGAAATGGTGGAAAGAAAAGCTTTTCTTGCAAATCCAAAGCATCAATATCATGCATCACAATCTGGAGAACATGATTGTTGTACCCGCAACAACAAGAATGGAGATTATTACAAGTATCTAAGTTTGACTCATTTCATAGATAAACATTAATTATAAAGAAAATGGAGTAAAGAAAAGCTTTTCTTGCAAATCCAAAGCATCAAATCATGTATCCCAATTTGGAGAACATGATTGTAGTGCCCATAACAAACAGAATAGAGATAATTACAACTATCTATGTTTGACTTATTTCATAGATGAACATTAATTATAACGAAAATGGTGGAAAGAAAAGCTTTTCTTGCAAATCCAAAGCATCAATATCATGTGCCCCGATATAGAGAACGTGATTGTAAAGCCCATAATAAAAAGAATTGAGATTATAGTTACTATCTAAGTTTGTGCCATTTCATGGATACACATTAATTTTAAGAAAAATGGAAAAGCTTTTCTTGCAAATCCAAAGCATCAATATCATGTGTTCCAATGTGAAGTGCATGATTGTAGTGCCCATAATGCAAAAAATGGAGATTATAATGAGTGCCCAAGTTTTCTCATTTCACATATGAACATAATTATACAAAAAATCATGGAAAGAAATGCTTTTCTTACAAATCCAATACTTCAATCTCATGTTTCCCTATTTGGAGAACATGGTTTAGTGCCCGTATTAAAAAGATTAGAGATTATTACGAGTATCAATGTTCGACTTATTTCATGGATGAACATTAATTATAAGGAAAGTAGTGGAAATAAAAGCTATTCTTGTAAATCCAAGGCATCAATATCATGTGTCCTAATGTGGCAAACTTGATTGTAGAGCCCATAACAAAAGAATAGAGATAATAATGAGTATCCAAGTTTGCATCATTTTAGGGATGAACATTAATTATAAGGAAAATTGTGAAAAAAAAAGCTTTTCTTGTAAATCTAAAGCATCAATATTGTGTATCCCAATATGGAGAACATGATTGTAGTGCCCACAACAAAAAAATGGAGGGTATAATGAGTTCCCAAATTTGTCTCATTTCATGGATGAACTTAAAATGCACAAAAATGGTTGTAAAAAGTTTTTCTTGCAAATATGAAGCATCAATATCGTGTACCCAATATGGAGAACATGATTGTAGTACCGATAATGAAAAGAATAAAGATTATTGTGAGTATCTAAATTTGACTCATTCCATAGATGAACATTAATTATAAGGAAAATGGTGGGAAAAAAAGCTTTCCTTGAAAATCCAAAGCATCAATATCATTTATCCCAATGTGTAAAGCATGATTAGAATACCCAAAATAAAAAGAATGGAGATTATAGTTACTATCTAAGCTTGTGTCGTTCCACAAATGAGCATTAATTATCTGGGAAATGGTGACAAGAAAAGCTTTCCTTGCAAATCCAAAGCATCAATATCGTGTATCCCAATGTGGAGAACATGATTACAGTGCCCATAATGAAAAGAATGGCAATTGTAATAAGTATCCAAATTTGTCTCATTTCACGAAAGAACATTAATTATACAAAAAATGGTGGTAAGAAAAGCTTTTCTTGCAAATCCAAAGCATCAATATTGTGTATCCCAATATGGAGAACATGATTGTAGTGCCCATAACGAAAAGAATGAAGGTTATAGTTACTATCTAAGTTTGTGTCATTTCACAGATGAACTTCACTTGTAAGGAAAATGGTGGAAAGAAAGCTTTTCTTGTAAAATCAAAGCATCAATATCATGTATCTTAATAAGTGAACTGATTGCAGTGCCAATAATAAAATGAATGGAGATTATTACAAGTATCCAAGTTTATATCATTTCATAGATGAACTTGGATTATAAGGGAAATAGTGGAAAGAAAAGCTTTTCTTGCAAATCCAAAGCATGAATGTCATGCATCCCAATGTGGAGAACATGATAGTAGTGCCCATAACAAAAAGAACTAAGATTAGAATAAGTATCCAAGTTTGTCTTACTTCACGGATAAACGTTAATTATATAGAAAATGGGGGAAAGAAAAACTTTTCTTACAAATCTAAAGGATCAATATCATGTACCCCAATGTGGTGAACATGATTTTAGTGCCACCAATAAAAAGAATGGACATTATTACAAGTATCACAGTTTATATCATTTGATGGATAAACTTTGATTAAAAGGGTAATGGTGGGAAAAAAAGCTTTTCTTGCAAATCCAATGCATCAATATCATGTATCCCAATAAAGAGAACATGATTGTGGTGCCCGTAGAAAAAAGAATGGAGATTATTAGGAGTACCCAACTTTGACTCAATTCATAGATGAACATTAATTATAAGGAAAATGGTGGAAACAAATTTTTTTTTTTGCAAATCCAAAGCATCAATATTGTGTATCCTAATGCAGAGAATGTGAATATAGTGCCCATAACAAAAAGAATAGAGATTTTTATTAGTATCCAAATTTGACTCATTTCACATATTAACATTAATTATAAGGGAAATGGTGGAAAAAAAGCATTTCTTGCAAATCCAAAGCATCAAGATCGTGTAACCATATGTGGAGAACATGATAGCAGTGGCAATAATGAAAAGAATGGAGATTATAATGAGTATCCAAGTTTATCCCATTTCACGAATGAACATTAATTATACGAAAAATGGTGGAAAGAAAGGCTTTTCTCGCAAATCCAAAGCATCAATATTATGTATCCCAATTTCAAGAACATGATTGTAGTGCCCATAACCAAAAGAATGAAGGTTATTACGAATATCTAAGTTTAACTCATTTCATGGATAAATATTTTATAAGGAAAATAGTGGAAAGAAAAGCTTTCCTTGTAAATCTAAAGCATCAATATTGTGCATCCCAATGTGGAGAACATGATAACAGTGCCTATAATAAAAAGACTGGAGATTATTACGAGTATCTAAGTTTGACTTATTTCGTGGATGAACATTAATTATAAGGAAAATGGTGGAAAGAAAAGCTTTCCTTGCAAGCGCAAAGCATCAATATCGTGTATTCCAATCTAAAGAGCATGATAGCAGTGCCCATAACAAAATGAATAGAGATTATTATGAGTATCTAAGTTTAACTCATTTACCAGATGAACATTACTGACAAGGAAAATGATGGAAACAAAAGCTTTTCTTGCAAATCCAAAGCATCAATATTGTGTATTCCAATCTAAAAAACATGATAGCAGTGCCTATAACAAAATGAATATCCTAGTTTGTCATGTTTCACGGATAAACTTTGTTTGTAAGTAAAATGATGGAAAGAAAAGCTTTTTTTACAAATCCAAAGCATCAATATTGTGTATCCAAATGTGGAGAGCATGATTGTAGTACCTATAAAAAAATTGGATATTATAGTTGCTATTTAAATTTATGTCATTTCACGGATGAACATTAATTATAAGGAAAATGGTGGAAAGAAAAGTGTTTCATGCAAATCCAAAGCATCAATATCATGTATCCCAAAGTGGAAAACATATTACAGTACCCATAATGAAAAAAATGGAGATTATAATGAGCATCCAAGTTTGTCTCATTTCATGGATGAACATTAAATACACAAAAAATGGTGGAAAAAAAGCTTTTGTTGCAAATCCAAAGCATTAATCTCGTATATCCCAACATGAAGGACATGATTGCAGTGCCCATAATGAAAAGAATAAAAATTATTACCAGTGCCTAAGTTTGACTTATTCCATGCATAAACATTGCTTATAAGGAAAATTGTGGGAAGAAAAGCTTTTCTTGCAAATCCAAAGGATCAATATCGTGTATCCCAATATGGAAAGCATGATTAGAATGCCTATAACAAAAAGAATAGAGAATATGTTTACTATCTAAGTTTGTATCATTTCACAAATGAACATTAATTATAAGGAAAATGGTGGAAAGAAAAGCTTTCCTTGTAAATCCAAAGCATCAATATCGTGTATCCTAATATGGAGACCATGATAGCAGCACCCATCACAAAAAGAATAGAGATTATTACGAGTATCTAAATTTGACTCATTTCATGGATGAACATTAATGACAAGGAAAATGATGGAAAGAAAAGCTTTTCTTGGTAATCCAAAGCATCAATATCATGTATCCCAATGCTGAAAGCATGATTGTAGTGCTCATGAAAAAAAGAATGAAGATCATAGTTATTATCTAAGCTTGTGTCATTTCGCGAATGAACATTAATTATGAGGAAAATGGTGGAAAGAAAAGCTTTTCTTGCAAATCCAAAGCATTAATATCGTGTATTATAATGTGGAGAACATATTGCAGTGCCCATAATGAAAAGAATGGAGATTGTAATAAGTATTCAAGTTTGTCTCATTTCATGGATAAACATTACATACATGAAAAATGGTGGGAAAAAAAGCTTTTCCTGCAAATCCAAAGCATTAATATCGTGTATCCCAATGTGGAGAACATGATTGTAGTACCCATAATTAAATGAGATATTATGAGTATCTAAGTTTGACACATTTCACGGATGAACATTAATTGTAAAAAAAGGGTGGAAAGAAAAGCTTTTCTTGCAAATCATTAGCGTCAATATCATATATCCCAATTTGGATAACATGATTATAGTGCCCATAACAAAAACAATGGAGACTATTACAAGTATCTATGTTGACTCATTTCATGGATGAACATTAATTATACAAAAAATGGTGTAAAGAAAAGCTTTTCTTGCAAATCCAAAGCATCAATATTGTGTGTCCCATTGTGGAGAGCATCATTGTAGTGCCTATAACAAAAAGAATTGAGATTATAATTACTATCTAAGTTTGTCTCATTTCAAGGATGAACATTGATTGTAAGGAAAATGATAGAAATAAAAGCCTGCTATGCAAATCCAAAGCATCAATACCATGTATCCCAATGTGGAAAACATTATTATAGTGCCCATAACGCACAGAATGAAGATTATAATGAGTATCCAAGTTTGTCCCATTTTACGGATAAACATTAATTATACAGAAAATGGTGGAAAAAAAGCTTTTCTTGTAAATTCAAAGCTTCAATCTCATGTATCCCAGTTTCGAGAATGTGATTGTAATGCCCATAACAAAAATAATGGAGATTATTACAAGTATCTATGTTTGAATCATTTCACAGATGAACATTAATTATAGGGAAAATGGTGGAAAGAAAAGCTTTTCTTGCAAATCCAAAGCATCAATATCATGTGTCCCAATGTGGAGAACTTGATTGTAGTGCCTATAACAAAAGGAATTGAGATTATAGTTACTCTCTAAGTTTGTGTCATTTCATGGATGAACATTGATTGTAAGGAAAATAGTGGAAAAAAAAGCCTTCCATGCAAATCCAAAGCATCAATGCCATGTATCCCAATGTGGAAAACATTATTGCGGTGCCCAAAACGCAAAGAATGAAGATTATAATGAGTATCCAGGTTTGTCTAATTTCACGGATGAACATTAATTATACAAAAAATGGTGGAAAGAAAAGCTTTTCTTGCAAATCCAAAGCGTCAATCTCATGTATCCCAGTTTGGAGAATATGGTTGTAGTGCCCATAACAAAAAAGAATGGAGATTATTAGGAGTAACTAAGTTTAACTGATTTCATAGATGAACATTAATTATATAGAAAATGGTGGAAAGAAAAGCTTTTCTTGCAAATCCAAAGCATCAATATCATGCATCCCAATGAAAAGAACTTGATTGTACTTCCACTGACAAAAAAAATATAGATTATTACAAAGTTCCAAGTTTGTATCATTTCATGGATGAACTTTGACTATATGGGTAATGGTGGAAAAAAAAGCTTTTCTTGGAAATCTAAAGCATCAATATCGTGCATCCCAATGCAAGGAACATGATTGTAGTGCCCATAACAAAAAGAATGGAGATTATTACAAGCATGCCACATTTACTCATTTCATGTATGAACATTAATTTTTAAGAAAATGGTGGAAAGAAAATCTTTTCTTGCAAATCCAAAACATCAATATCATGTATCCCAATGTGGAAAACATGATTGCGACGCCCAAAATGAAATGAAGAGAGATTGTAATGAGTATACAAGTTTTCACCTTTCATGGATGTCATTAATTGCACAAAAAATGGTGGAAAAAAACTTTTCTTGCAAATCGAAAGCATCAATATCATGTATCCTAATTTGGAGAACATGATTGTAGTGCCTATAACAAAAAGAATAGAGATTATTATAAGTATCCAAGTTTAACTTATTTTAGGGATGACCATTAGTTATAAGGAAAATTATGGAAAAAAAGCTTTTCTTGTAAATCCAAAGCATCAATATCATGCATCCCAATGTGGAGAATATGGATCTAGTGCCCATAACAAAAAAATGGAGATTATAATTACTATTTAAGTTTGTGTCATTTCATAGAAGAACTTTAATTTAGGAAAAATGGTAGAAAGAAAAGCTTTTCTGGCCAAACCAAAGCATCAATATCGTGTATCCCAGTGAGGTGAACATGATTGCAATGC
>JBBYHO010517822.1:0-18899 GCA_038382025.1 Adansonia gregorii | reverse complement strand
ATTTACACCTTAACTTGCATGAATCATTGTCATTTTTAGCATCCATAACATTTTCTTGTCAAAGTGCATAACACTTTTTTTGTCTAGGCCATTAGTAGAATTAGCATCCCCATTCATGTTAGGTGCCATCCCCTTGCATGTTTGTTGTCAAAATGCATGTTTGATGGCTGATAAAAACTAATTTTCGAAACAACCCCCAAGCCAAGCATGTTAACCTCAACCAACAAGGATTAGCATGGACTTAGCATTTTCCTTAAAGCTAATAAAATATCTTGGGGAAAATTAAGTTTTCCAGATCTGGAATCTTTGTTAAAAAAGCTCAAATCTTCTGATTTTGAAATGAAAATGATCTTACAACTATTCCGTAAATGCTTGTGCCTTTTTCTTGAGTCAAAACCTTGAGTGGTATAATTAATGGGCTGTTTCATTGTCCCAAACTACTCTAGGGCTGTGCAAATGAGTTTGTGGTGCTCATGCCATTCTTTCCCTTCAATCATAGACATTCAAACATCAATTACACGAGTTTGGACCCGTAGACATAAAAAATTAGAAATATCCCCTGCTTTGCTTTGTCCCCTATTGGCAGCACAACTGTTACAAATTGAAAAATCACTTTAAAATCCCAAACGATTTTTCATGAATTTTCTGATATTTTTCTATCAAAGCAGGTTGAATTATCTTTAAAACAATGTCTTATTTACCACAAGATCATTCCGGATGAAGGAGTTATGATTTTTCAAGTCTAAACTGTCCAGAACCTCTAGAATCTGAACATATATTCCGGTTGGGCACTTCAGGCCCACTAAATAATTTTTCCGAATTTTTCAAGCATTTTTTGTAAAATTGTTATGGAATTCCCTTTCTGGAAAGGTATTATTTCTGATTTTTTTGACACCAAATGAGTCTGGGGTATTTTTCAAATTTTGACACACCTTGTCACTCCTATGCTCTGCCAGCAGCTCAATCTGTTCGAACTTGAAAATTTATTCCCTCAGAAAGTGACTTCTTGGGATATTGAAAATATTTTTAGAATGACCCTCATCGAGTGACCTTTCTAACGGTGTCTTGTCCACCTTCTAAATCCTTCAAATCAATTTAAAATAAATTCGGGAAGCAAGATAGCACGATGTTGTCCCCTGTTTTCAGTTTTGGTCAAAATTGAGTTGTTTTCCTGAATTTTGTCTTGAGACATTCGAATGTCTCCATGTCACCCTGATCAGACTTGAGAGCATACCTTTACCTTCCACAAGCCCATATCAAGGCACAAACATACTTTACATCTCTATCATCCTCATTCACAATAAATCTTTTTGCCAAAAATTGTCGAATGCTCACTTATTTTCTAAATCATGAAGTTATGTCATCGACGGGGATACTCCAACCCTGTCCTTCCAAGGGGATATTGCAACCCCATTTTTCAAAATTATCAAGATTTAAAAATCTTTCTATGTCAAAATGATTTCTCATTCATGGAGATACTCCAACCCCGACCTTTTAAGGGGATACTCCAACCCCTCTTCTTAAAATTGTTGAGATTTAAAAATCTTCCTTTGTCAAAAAAAATTATTTTCCATTCATGGGGATACTCCAACCCCATCTTTCTGAGGGGATACTCCAACCCTATCTTTCAACTACAAATGAATCATTCTTTTTTTTCTTAGATTTCCACGAATATGTTAAACAAACCTTATTTAATCAAAAAACCCAGATATATCTCGAAAATTGTCTATTCGGTTATTCCTAGATAATCGATGTCAATAGCGAGATAAATTCTAATAGTCCATTCCTTTTCTTTATCATTGCATTGAATGATCCAGGTTAGGTTACTTTATTCATAGTCTTACTAGCATGATTTCTTTGTAATGATTTTGTGCATTCATATTTTCAAAACGTTTCCAAATAAAGTTAAAGGTAATGTTCCATGTGGGTATCTCTCCAGTGCCCAAAGTGGAACATTCCATTTTCAAAGTAAAATCCAAAGGTCATTTTTATTGAAAATCTTTATATACCCCATCTCTATGAGGCGTATATGAGATTAAATCATTTTCATCAAAACTTAGAATATTTCTATAAGATTCATGCATTCAAAGAGGCCTATATCGAAATAGTGACAAGCTAAGATCGAAAGAATTAAAACTGAGATAAGACATAGCTAGTAAGGTATTGATTTCGGGCGTCGCGAAGAGGTTCGTACCTCATCACATGTAACCAACTCCTGAACCCAACAATAAATCTTTGTACTGCGTAGCCTATGGGATCAATGTTTTGAGTTTCATAACTCAGAACATAGGTCAATAAGAATCCGATCATGCCTAGCCCAAAATGATCAGTGGTGACTCCAAATGTTGGCCATTTCATGATGGTCATCCAAAACCAATAAGATAAGTGATTCATCTTAAGGTCCCTTTCACTGTGTCATAAGTCAAGAATTCGTATATTCTCATTCTCATCTCATCATGAAAGAAAGTCTTGGTTAAAAAACATTTCCAAATCAGGGAAATATTTTAAGTCATGTGCACCTATAGATCTGTGAGGATCCACTCTAGCTTGAGTAATTTGATTTTGGAGAAAAATTCATCAACTAGTACTTGTGATGTTCCAACACCAAATAAAGGTAAAGCATCATTGATGCAATGAATTCTCCACTTAACATATCCTAGAGTCATACTGCTTCCTCTTCAATGCCTTTCCATATCGTGAGTTTGTCTCCGAGCATGGAAAGCTGGCTAAACTTTCAAATTGTAGTCAGGCTTGCCATAATCAAAATCCCACTAATCTAGGTCTTGAACGAAAGGGATGAACTATTGGCACTAAAATTGTCATAAGACTAAGTTGGATATGTAATTAGTGCTTCCCCGTAATCGCAAAAATGGCATATAGCTATAATCTCCATATTGGTATATGATTACCTATAATGACAACCAAAAGGCCTTTCGTGTCACCTTTTTATTTCTAAGATTCTAAAATTTTTAGACCTATTGCTCCTTAGACTTGCCTTGGGGCTATTCTTTTTCAAGGACCTTGGAGATAAAGCTATAGTTAGGAAAAAATTGTATGACATTCTTTGTTTTAGGTAGAAGTGGTTGACTAGCCAAATGTCAAGAAACAATACACATTTAATAAAACATCTCATCCTTGTTTTCTCATAAAAGATAAGAGCTTGAATAGTTTCAGCAATGATGGTGGGTGTAAGATTGATGTTACAGCACAATTAGGAAAGGAGATCTACTACCGTTGCTTTAACATAGCCTAATGTTTTTGGAAATAGAACTACACCATATATCGCTAGAACATAGGTATCTTGGATTTTTTCAACATTAATGGTACTCCCCATTACTTCCTTCAAACTGGCCCTTAAGATGCACTCACTGTTCCCCTTCATCTTGATATGATTATCAATCTAGGATTTCATTGCCCTAAGAATTTGAGATAATTTTTTCTTAGGTTGCAAACCTTATAGTATATTCTATCAATCTTAGGCCATCTTAATGTTGAGTAACACAGTATATTCATAGATTGTGGCGACTAAATCTTCATGATTAAAAGTGAAGCATCAATATCTTGGGTCCCAAAACTGAGATACCACTTGCAATAAGCAAACATCCAAACAGAACTACAATAAACGGGCTATGTTTCTATATCTCTTCGTGAATGATTCCCTCTTGGCATTTTTCCAACTGGTCCATATATGCTTTAAATCTTGCCAATCATTCTGATGGTACCTTATCCTAGCCCTTTCATGAGTCATAGAAACATACCGGAGTTTAAGAACATCCTTATATTCACGCTATCGATGCTTTGACCATGCTCAGACTTCCTCAAAATACTTCAAATTAGAGGTAAACTATTGTTCTATGACAAACACCCTTGCTAAACACTAAACCATTGACCAATCACCCCATAATGATGATAATTATGATGAAATAATGCATGCATTAAACAAAAAAGCTAAAGTGAATTGAATTAGTGACCATACGAAATAATAAGCATAAGAATAATGGAATAAAAGAACAGCAACAAAAATGCATCATGAAAATTGCCTCAACATAAGGTGATACAATACCTAGGGGCAAACATGACAATTATAAAGGTTGTGATAGTAAACAGATAGCATAACAACATGTCCTGGGTTAAAAATGTCTTTAATAAGGTGACATAATATTTCATGGGGACAAAAATTGACTGATTAAGTAGCAATGTTTGTTCATCACCATTTGGTGGTGAGTACACATTAAACCATTGTTTGGATAGCATGATGTCTTTTTTAGGTTAGATTTGACTTTTTAGGATGTCAAGGGGAGTTATAGCAATAGCATTATCATCACCTATTTATTGAAGATGGTTAGCCATGGAGCATGATGGTATGCCCTTAAAAATAATAATAAAGTAAAATGAGAAACACGGAGGACAATCTTCTTTCATCATCGCCTAGTACCCATGATGTATATGAGTAAAAGTAAGACAGTTTCCCCTCCTAATAGCATTTTGATATGGTTTGACATAGTTTGACCCATAAGGCTCGTTATATAGGTTTGAGTTGATGCCTAAATTGGTATCTAAATCATTCATCTGTCTTGCAAGGTTAGTTAAGGAACCTCGATCCTAAGCTTATCATGAGTTTGGCAAAACAGGTTCGATCAATAGATGTATTTCCCTCAGTAAATGCAGAGGGGTACTCATGAGAGTCATTGGTAATTTAAACCCTGGAAGGCCTCACCATGCTTATACAGGGGGTACTTACAAAGATGGATAGCTCACTTTCACTTAACAATCAAAATGCTAACCTCACCATGGACTTTGGTGGAAATCTAACACAAATGTAAGTGCACGGTATGTGTCAGGAAAACAATCAAACTTTTTGTTTTACCCCTATATTACAATACTTATTTGAATCAATATTTATTTGGGAACAGAGTAGTCCCCAAAAATCATAAGATAAAATAACAAAAGGTAGAAGGTTAGAAGATAAAACTAAAAGGGAATTATATCTAAATAATGAAAAACCAAGAACTGAGTAAGACATAGCTAGTTATAGACCTAACTAATCATCCCAATTAGAGTTGCTAAGCTATCACTACGTACCTCTTTTCTTTAACGATCTAAAAGTGCGCATAACTTACAAAATATATGGGTTGTTATGTTGATTGGCCTTTAGGTTACCTCTTGATTAAGATTTGAATTAGGCATAATAATATGAAGGAAGGAAAAACTGCCAGGTGAATTACCCACCCAACTAGTCTCAAAAGGTTACCATGAAGTGTTATTAAATTTAGATTTTCCATCTATCAATTCTAGCTACGTATAATGGGATGCCTATCGAAAACAATATTCTAAGTTATGAAACGCAATACATCAATATTGAGGTCTACAAGTTCTAGAGATTTGATGATTGGGTTTAAGAGTTGGTTATGTTAGGGAATGATTAGCACCATCACAACGCCCAAAAGTGGTACCCACTAACTATCTCCCACTCCGTTCGGTTTAATCAGTTCCACTTTATCATTATTTCGATAAAACCCTTTTAATGCATGATTTTTTGTGAAAATTGTAGATCCATGTTTTTTTAAAAAAATTATATCGTAAAGACCTAATTTCTTCGAGTCTTTTTTTTAATAGTCTAAGTTATTCGAGACCATGAATAAGGTTGTCACCCCAATACAAATCAACCTCTGTTGAGGAATTTTCACATTTTTGTAACTTATTCCTTCAGACATACATGATCGTATTGACAAATGCTCATTTAAAGACCGATCTCAGATGAAAAGATGAATATTCAAAAGGAAAATTTTGTTCTAACATATTTTCTCGCCAGATTTGAAAAATCATTCCCGCAGATGATATCATGGTCAAAATTTCCATTTTCATGAATTTTTTTCAGATAAATTAATCTAAAAAAATTGATCATCGTATATTTTTACCGACACTTGTGCAGTATTCAGGCTAATATGCATTTTAAAAAGAATAAAAAATATTCAAGAAAAAATAAGTATTGGTGTTTTTACCATAAGATGTCAAATTATCAATTTTGTTAATTAATTTTGAATTTTTATAGTATCGGAGTATTATGCTCGTGAAATTGTTTTAGTTAAATCTATTTCGGATTTCAAAATTTTATATTTTTTATATTTTTTTAATTTTTAATAATTAATATTTTAGACAATATGTTGTATTTAATCCATTTTATATAATTTTCAATGTATTCTTTAAAATTTCTTTAATTTTAAATATTTTAAACTTCAAAATTCTTTAAATATTTTCATTTAACCACCGTCAAACTAGTATTTCAAAATTTAATTTATTTTATAAGTTTTTTTTTAATTTTTTATTTTTAAGATACAGAGTTTTCTACTTTATAAATTTTTTTGGGAGGAATTTTTCAAGTTTAAGATTTTTAAAATTCATTAAATATTTTCATTAAATTTATAGCAAATTTTTTTTAAAAAAATTTAATTTATTTTATGAGTTTTGCATTTTCTTTGAATTATCATGTTTTCAAGATACAGAGTTTTCTACTCTACAAATTTGCAGGTGAAATTTTTTGAGTTTAATAATTTAAAATTTGTTAAATATTAAATCAGTTTTAAAAATTTAATTTATTTTATGAGTTTTGCATTTTTTTCAAAATAACAAATTTCTTCCATAGAGGTTTTCTCGTTAAATTTTATGAGTTTTGGATTTTAATTTTTTTCTTTTCTTACACATAAGACTTTTTAAAAATTTTTCTTGTATAACTCAATACTTGAAATCTTTATAAATTTTTTTATTAATTTTGTTAATTTTATTTTGGAAAAAATCTCCTTAAGGGGCCTAAAATGTACAATTTTTGCAAATAAGCTCAATAATTTCTCAACAAGGCCAATGACTTTACCAAGCCCATTTTCTTGCCCCCAAGCCTATTTCATTCTCTAGAAGCCTACCAAGCCCATTTTAATCTCCAATTTTCAACAAAGTCCACTAACTTTTTCTTTTAATTTTTTTTATTTATTCTTAGACCAATTATTTTGATTAATTTTTTTTTATTTTTGTGTAATTTTAATTGGAATTTTCATATGATTAAATTCTTAATTGGATTTATTATGTGGAATTTTGTTAAGTACATAAATTTTAATTTGTTATCATTTTTCATGGAATTTCCAATTAGGCTTTTTGGGCACCTTGATTGCACTTGTTTGTTACTTCTAAGATTATGTTTACTTGTAAATTTATAATATAATTTTGTCTTTACATAATTAATTTTATAATTTGCCAATTTAGTTGCATGAAATCTAATTTGGTTGGAATTAAATTCTTTTATGATTGATGTAGTTTCATTCTAACTAGATCATCAAGTTAGGCCAAAAGTACTACATTGTGATCATTATGGCTTTAGGTAGTGGCTTGTAAGAAAAGATGACAAGAGTATGGGCTTATGACACAACATTTATATTCTACAACCTAACAACTTAACATCAAATAAATAAAAAAGAAAATTATGAAAAAACAAGATGGAAATTCAGCCAAGGAGGATTTTTAATCCTCCTTGGCTAAATCATCCTCCCCTATAAATGGGGAAGGATGTTTTCTTTGAGTTTTCTTAGTTTTAGGAAGGCAAAAAAAACTTACAAAAAAAGAAGATAACACTTGAAAAAAATTCAAGGCTTGTTAAGGTATAATCTCTGCTAAAATCTTTAAAGTCTTATTTATTTTATACATTTTTCTTCTCTTTGGTGAGCCAAAAATATGCTTATTTCATGGATGTTTTTATCTATGTTGAAAGACTAAGCATAATGGCCATGAACTAATTTTCTTGATTTTATTTTTTTCTTTTTCTTCTTGTTAGCATATTTTTTTTTCTTTATGAATCATGTTTATGTTGATATGATGTTGGTTTTGTTGTTGTGTTTGTCATATATATGTTTATATATATTTTATTTCTTTTAATGTGTTTGGTTGGTGTTGTCTTAGAATATCAGGGCGAAGATTATTAAAAGTCACTTTAGATAACCGCCTTACAATAGAGAGAAAGGTATGAGTCTGGATGAAGTGTATACTCGGATAAGACCACTCTATGGTATGATTCTTGGAAGAGAGTTTGAGTTGAGATAATCATTCTTAGCTCAAATGGAACCATTCCTCGAGTATTTGTTCAGCCAAAATTTTTCATGGCATCAGAGATCGATTTGATTAAGGAGGAAGTTGCTAGAGAGTGAAAAAGAATAAGTGACAAGAATCATCAGCTCCAATAAAAAGTTGCCTATTTACGAATGAAGATGTAAGCAAAAGCAAAAGAAGTTGAAAAAAATGGAAGAAAAGTAGATTTTAATTAAAAATGACTGGGTTAAACAAGACAAGAAAATGAAACTTGTCAAGATATCCAAGAGTTCCAACAACACTGTTAAAGGGGTGAAAAAGAAGTGCATAAGCTTAATGAATAGTTAAAAGTATGGAAAACTAAAGCTTTGGAAGAGGAAGACAAACAAACTATTTTTGAAGGAGAAAGAAGAAAGCAAGCCGATACACGTCTCTAGTTAAAAAGGTTTATTGAAAAGAATAAATGACTCCAAACTGCCTTGGATCGAGAGCACTATCTTAACTACTTGAGGAAAAACAAGGTCTCAATAACTATTGTAGAGATGGATTAGAATTGTAATGCAAGGGAGATGATATTCACGCCTTGGTGCAAGCCTACCACAATCTAGATACATATTGGGTGATAGACTATGGTGGGCCAAAGATGATGGTGGACGATAGGCAACTAATACAAATTAATCTTGTAGGACAATATGGGTGTGTCGCACTTCAGTTTTTGAATGACGCTCAAAGACAATATGATCAAGTTAAGAATTTCCTTGGATGTAATCCTTCCATGATCAACAATGTGAACATATAATTTGTCACAAATTTAATGAAAAGTTTCTGAGTTTGAAATCTTTAGTTAAAGCAAACATCGCCACAAGTGCATTCATATACTCATACCATACATACATATGCTCATACATATACATACATACATTATACATATACATACATACGTACATACATGATTATTAATTTTATTAGTTTATAAGTGAAAATTAATTAACTCAAAGAAATGTGGACTTGTTAAGGTTAATAAATTAATTAGCTCAAAGAAATATGGAATTGTTAAGGTCAATATTGCAAAATCAGAAAGACTAACTCAACCACTACCCACTTATCGATACCATACTAGGCTTAAAATAAGAAGAATGGTCGAAGATCACTTGGCAAGATTAGAGAGATTGAAAAAAATGTCATCGATAGGCCCAAGAGGCCATGCTAAAAAGGTAAGAAGAACTACAAGTTCAAATCACAAGGATGATGGAGTTGTTAATGGCAAGGGAGCTAGTTCGTTAACAGCCAGAGATGAATACTAATACTTTTGCTGGGGGATCTAAGGGTTATCAGTTGAGGAATGAACAACTAATACTTGGCTAACTAATATCCAAAATCTTTAACAAAATGTCCTAACTATTAATCCATCAACCATTATCATTAACCCTCATGCTATTTCATAAGGGGTAGGTGCAAGAACTATAGTTGCCTAAGAAGAACCAGCATGCCCTAGCATCGATGAAGAGGGAAAGCGTAAATAAATGGGTAAAAAGTAGATTGAAGTAGAGATAGAAAAAGAGAAACTACAACTTCTTGAGAGGAGGCTGAAAGCAATTGAAAAGGTTAAATTATATAGTAGTATGGACATTGAGGACCTCAGTTTAGTACCCGATGTAGTCCTTCCACTAAAATTTAAAATGCCCGAGTTTAAAAAGTACGACGACAGTACTTCCCCTCAAGCATAGATTAGAATGTTCATCAGGAAAATGGCTGGTTATGCTCAGAACAACAAGCTTTTGATTCATTGTTTTTTAAGAAAGCTTATCTAGATCTGCAGTGAAATGGTACAATGATTTGAATCGCACTCAAATGTAATGTTGGACTAATTTAGCTAATGCCTTTCTTTAACAATATAAACATATGGCTGAATAGGTGCTTGATAGGCTAACTTTTTAGAATATGGAGAAAAAGTCTATAGAATCTTTTAAGAAATATGCATAAAGATGGAGAGACATGGCTTCTTAGGTTCAGCCTCTCTTAGTTGAGAAAGAAACCACGATTCTATTTTAAGCACTTTTTATCCCTTCTATCATGACAAATTAGTGGGGAATGCAATCAAGATTTTGCTGATATTATTATTTTGATAGAAATGATCAAAATAACTGTAAAGGCTGGTAAAATCACAATTGAGGAGTCTTTTACTAGAAAAAAGCCAAGATAGTAAAGAAGAAAGAAGAAGCTCCATCTGTTAACTATGCCAATCAATCATACCATCAAGGACCTCATCCGTATTACCAAAACCAAAGACAACAAACCCAAAATACCAACTCTCTTAATACCAGAGCTCCTCCTTCAACATCACCTTAGACTACCACTTCAAATCCTTCTTCACAAAACCAACCAAAACATAATGTTAATCTACCAGCCTAAAGAGCCAACCAACCTAAATCTCATTATGAACCCCTTTCTTACTCATATAAGGAAATGTTTGATAAGCTTTTTCAGGCATGGTTAACGCCTTCAATCTTTTCCAAACCATATGAAGAAACTTAATACAATTTGTATGACCTAAATTTATACCGTGAGTATCAGGCAGTAGCAGGTCACTCAACCAAAAACTATATAGCCTTCAAGTAAAAGGTTCAAAGTCTTTTTAAAAGTGGTGCCTTTCGAATTGATAATGGCCTAGCACCTAATGTCGAAGTAAATCCCTTACCAAATCATACCAAACCTAAGATTAATGCTTTGATTACTAAGAAAAAAGTTGAACAAAGTTAAAAGTCAATGAAGGTAGGACTTCTATCGAAAAAGTATGGGCAATCTTGACTGAAGGGAGGATCTTTGGTCAAGATCATGGAAATATCAAAGGTCAATTTGGTCTTGGTGCTAACTTTTACAAATTTCAAGAAGTGTTAGGACACACTTTGCAAAATTACATAAAATTTTTAGCCATAATTCAGAGAATGATGGACAATGGTGAAATTAGGTTCTTTGAAAAAGATGGATTAGAGAAAGAAAAATCATTCAAAATGGCTAATAAAAAATCATCGTAACTGCCCTATAGTGTTAATTGCCCTCTTATCATTTATCGCAATCAACCAAAGATCGCACCGCCTAAAACTAAAGTTACTCTTAGACTTATTATCAAAGCACCAACTTCGTTCCTATATCAAAATAACAAACAAGTACCTTAAAAGTATGATGGTGGGATAATAACTCTAAAGATTGTTACAAGCCAACTAGCTACTATTGACATAATTGGGGTAAGCCCTATAACAAGGAGTGGCCATATCTACAGCTTAGAAACCAATGAAACCAATGCAAAAACCAAGTCAAAAGGATAGATATCTGGAAAAGTAATAATTATCGATATAGCCTAGTTAAAGTATAAGAATCGATCAAGGAAAAAAAGGTTGTTGAATTTTTTAAGTTTATTAAACATAGTGAGTATAGTATAATAAAACAGTGAAAGCAACAACTGATAAAGATTTCTATGTTAACCCTACTGCTTAGCTCAGAAGCGCATTGGAATGCTTTGTTAGAAATACTTAACCAGGCTTATGTTCCTAAGATATTTTATAAATAAGCTAGATAATTAGTAAATGACATTGTTGCTGACAATTTTATTTCATTTAATGATGACGAGATCCCACTAGGGGGTAGCACTTTAACAAAAGCTCTCCACAACACAACTCATTATAAAGGGACCATATTGCTCAAAGTTCTTTTTGACAATGGATCAGCTTCGAATTTAATGTCATTGATCATATTGCCTCGCTTACCAGTTGATGTTAGTCTAATCAAGCATATCCATACAGTTGTTAAGGCATTTGACGGGACCAAGAGGGAAATCAAGAGGACTATTTCAATCACTTTAGACATTTGCTCTTGCCTATTTGAGAACGAATTTCATATGATGGACATTATCCCAGCATATTTGTTAAGATGATTGTGGATTCATTCTGCCAAGGTTATCCCATTGTCTCTGAACTAAAAAGTTAAATTCATAGTTGACGAGCAGTTGATTAGCCTATCTAGGGAAGAGGACATTATAGTTGTGACTTCTGTAAAAGCCCCTTATATTGAAGCAAATACTAAAATTGAAGAGTGCTTTTTTAGGTTTTTTGAAATTATCAATGTCACTTTTGTTGCGAAAAGGTTTACAATCCCAAAACCTAGACTTTCAAAGAGCGACCACATAGGTCTCAAGCTTATAGTCAGGAAAAGAGCCCAAACTGGAAATAAACTTAGGAAATGCTTGCAAGGGATCAGCCAATCTATCAACATTATTCGTGAAAAAGATAAGCAGAGACTGGGCTTCAAACCAGAAGAAATTTGAAAACAAATCTTAAAGAAAGAAACAAGTCAAAGCTTTCAATCAACAATTAAGCCAGAAATCAACCCTTTACCCCTTATTGGATGAAGTTTTCCATTATAAAGGGGTTGTTAATCCAGAAGCTGAGGAAAAAAAGCCAATGGAATTATTATGGTGGTTAATGAAGCTTTCAAGAAGTGTCACATGACCACAATTAGAGAAAATAGCAAAGAGCCAAATGGTGATAAAGGGATCCATCTTTGTCCTCTTTAATACATTTTGAAACATTGGACTTGTGTTGAGAGAATTATAGTGCTTAGGTCAATTTCAAAGAAATCTTGGGAACTCATTTTGTCACCTAAGAATCTTTTTGTGAAAACTTAAAATGTTAATTATCATTTACAGAAATAAAATGCATCTGAACTATTTGTTTATGTCCAATTTCTTTTATACCAATAGTTATTTTCTTTGATACATACATTTATACAAATCATGTCATACATTTGTTTGCCTGTTTTTTTTCTCTGTTTTACATTTACAGATTTCCCACTAAAGGAAAAATGGATAGTCCCAAACATAATTCAAAGATCAATTTTAAGCAAACTATTTTCTTGAATAAGCTTGATTTTGAAGAAGATGTTGATGATCATACTTTGCCACCTAATCTACTAAAAATAATCGAGTGAGAGGATAAACGAATAATACCCTATGAAGAATCCATGGAGGTGATAAATTTAGGGAATGATGAGGATGATAGAAAAAAAGTCAGGATAGGGATGCCTTAATGCTCATTACTAGGGAAGAATTAATAAGTTTGCTTCAAGAATTTTGATATGTTTTCACATGGTCCTACCAAGACATGCCAGTGTTGGATACAAAAATCGTAGTCCATAAATTACCTTTAAAACTAAAAATTAAACCGTTTCAGTAGAAGTTGAGAAGAATAAAATAAGAAATGCTTCTGAAAATAAAAGAAGAGGTAAAGAAACAATTCAAGGTTGGATTTCTTGAAGTGACAAAATACCCAAAGTGGGTTCACAAATATTGTTTCAGTTCCCAAAAAAGATGGTGGAGTTAGAATGTGTGTAGACCATCAGACCTAAATTGAATAAGTTCGAAGCATGATTTTTTTCTACTACATATGGATACTTTGGTTGATAATACTATAAAGGATTGTCTATTTTCTTTCATGAATGGATTTTTGGGTATAACCAAATAAAAATAACACTAGAAAACATGGAAAAGATAACCTTTGTCACAATGTGGGGAACCATTTGCCATAAGCTAATGCTGTTCGGACTAAAAAATGCAAGGGCAATTTATCAGAGGGCAATGGTCATTCTATTCCATGATATGATGCACAAAATGATAGAAGTATATGTGGATGACATGATTTCCAAGTCACCTCAAGAGGAAAGACACATTATAGATTTACAAAAGCTGTTCAAAAGAATAAGAAAGTACTAGTTGAAGTTAAATCCAGTAAAATACAATTTTGGTGTAAGGTCAGGAAAGTTATTAGGCTTCATTGTGGGTGAAAAGGGATAAAACCATCTAGGAATTACCATCCTTATGTATGCAGAAAAAAGGTGCAAAGTTTCATGTAGAGGTTGAATTACATTTCCTGATTTATATCCCAATTCACATATAAGTGCGGCCTAATATTTCAACTCTTGTAGAATAAATCCTTGGTGAATTGAATAAAGAATGCTATGAAGCATTTGAAAAAGTTTAGCATTATCTCTATAATCTGCTAATGTTATTACCACTTGCAGCGAGGCAACCTTTGATTTTGTACTTGTTAGTGTTTGAAAGGTCTATAGGTTATGTGCTAAGACAACAAGATGAGACAGGAAAGAAGGAGCGAGCTATTTATTACCTCAACAAGAAATTTCTTGACTATGAGGTAAATTACTCTCAAATAGAAAAGATATGTTGTGCCTTAGTTTGGTCAATAAAAATGCTTTAACAATATATGTTGTATCATACCACTTGGCTAATCACCAAAACAAACCTGATTAAATATTTGTTCAAAGCACAACTTTGTTAGAAAGGGTAGCTAGATGGCAAATCTTGCTATCAAAGTATGATATTGTTTATGTGAGTCAAAAGGCAATTAAAGGGAGTGCTATTGCTGAATTCCTAGCAAGTCAGGCACTTGATGATTATCAGCCATTGAATTTTGACTTTCTTGATAAGGATTTAATGAATATTTCGAAAGAAGAAGAAGAACCATCGAAAGAATTAACATGGAAAATGTATTTTAATGGAGCATCAAATGCTCTAGGCTATGGAATCGAGGCAATCTTAATATCTCCCAAAGGAGAGTATTACCTTTTCACTGCACGACGGGGACTTTGATTGTATAAACAATGTAGCAAAATATGTAGATATGTAGGACTTCAGGTAGCTATAAAGAGAAAAGCTCAATTATTAAAAGTATATGGGGACTTAGTCTTAGTGATTTATCAATTGCATGAAGAATGGGAAACTTAGGATCTGAGTATGCAACAATATAGAAACTAATTCTAGAATTGATTGAAGAGCTCAAGAAGGTAGAATTTATTCATTTGACTCGATACGATCATCAAATGGCTGATGCTTTAGCCACCTTAGCTTTGATGTTTAAAGTAAATGAAAGGTAAGTGGTAACACCAATTCAGATGAGCATATACGAGTCTCTTGTATACTATTGCAATGTCAAAATGGAAGTAGATAGCCTCCTATGGTATCACGACATCAAAAGATATCTCAAGGATCGAACATACTCAGATAATGCTTCTAAGATCGATAAAAGAACTTTAAAAAGACTGGCAATGAATTTTGTTTTAGATAACGAGATTCTTTACAAGAAGAGTTATAATCAAATGTTACTAAGGTGTGTTGATGCTCCCGAAGCACAGAAGATATTGGAAGAAGTGCATGAGGGGATTTGTAGCATCTATGCAAATTGACACAAAATGGCAAAGCAAATCATGAGATTAGGTTATTTTTGGATAACCATGGAAGGTGATTGTATTAAATCACTTACCATAAATGCCAAGTCTATGCTGACAAGATCCATGCACCACCTTCACCATTTCATGTCATAATGGTACTATGGCATTTTTCCATATGGGGCATGGATGTTATTGGACCAATTACATCTATAGCTTTAAACCGTCATCATTTTATCTTGGTGGCTATTGATTACTTCACCAAATGGGTTAAAGCAACCTCCCATACAAATGTGACAAGGTTAATGGTGATAAAATTTTTGAGGACTAACATCATTTGTCGATTTAGGATCCCTGAAAGAATTATAGTAGATAACGCCTCTAATTTAAATAATAAATTAATGACAAAGGTGTGTTTCGAGCTCAAAAATTTTTGTCACAATTCAGTGACATACCATCTAAAGATGAACAAAGTTGTAGAAAAGGCTAACAAAAATTTTTAAAAAATCATAAGAAAGATGGTAGAGACCTAAAAAGATTGGCATGAGAAGCCCTTATTTACCCTTTTGGCTTATAAAACTTCAGTCTAAACTTCAATTAGGACAACGCCTTATTCATTAGTCTATGGTACAAAGGTTGTCTTACCAATTGAAGTAGAGATCCCTTCACTTTGTGTTTTAATGGAAACCCAGTTAGAAGAAGCCAAATAGATTTGAGATCATCATAAGTAATAAACTTCATTGAAGAAAAAAAGCTTAAAGCTATTCAACATAGGTAGACATACCAAAAAAGAATGATGAGAATGCATGATAACAAAATTCATCCCAGGAAATTCCACGAAGAAGAATTGGTATTGAAAAAAATCCTATCAGGACAAAAAGATCCTCGAGGTAAATAGGCACCTAATTGGGAAAGGCATTATGTTATCCAGAAGACATTATTAAGAAGAGCATTAGTATTAGCAAAGATGGATAGAGGAATTCTACTGAACACCATTAATTTGGATAATGTAAAAAATATTATGCCTAAAAAAAGAAAAAAAGAAAAAAATGGATGAAAACCTAAAAAGGTATCTGTTTTAAAAAAATGAAAAAAATAAAAAAAAACAAGAAAAGGAAAAAATCGATGAAAACCTAAAAAGGCATTCATTTAAAAAAGGAATAGAAGAAAAAAATCAAATTAAAACCCAAAAAGGGTATCGGATCAAAGGTGGTATAAGGAGGAAACTTTAAGCTAAAGGCTTAAAACAACAACTCAAGCATTTGAAAGGAGCGGGCAAAGCATAATTTGCCAAAAAACTAAGTCTGAAAGAGGCATAGTATGATCAAAGTATCTTCAAGAGATGGATCTTCATAAAAGTAAACTTTTCATTCAAAAGAAAACTTTAAAAAAATTGAATGGGAGATCTCTTCTATCTGAGTAATATCCAAATCTGTTTTGTATTTTATCACCATTTTTAAAGTAACCAATGTTCTATCTTCTTTCTTTGTTGCAACACAAGTACATATTTTCATTCATACCTTTGTTAATTAGTCATTTGGATCATGCTAACATTTTTACTAGATGATAATTAATGTTTTGAGCAAATAAAAAATGATAAATGATGACAAATTGATTTCTCTACATTACTTTTAATGAGATTAAAACATTAAAAGGACTTAGCTAGTAATCCAAAGTCTTTCAGATATTCTAGGAAGAATGAGGGTGGATAAACTACATATTCCCTAACATGTTCTTACTCTTCAACCTATATCAATTTGTTTCGACTATTGATGGAAATTATAGAAACCACATATTCCCATCATGCTATTTTTCTTCAACCTATATTAGTTTTTCCAACTATTTATGGGAAATTTTAGAGACCATATATTCCCAATCATGTTCCTCTTTTTCAATTCCTAGATGATATTGGTGCATCATTTGGTTTGACTTTTCAGGAACAAGTGTATCATGATTATAATGACCTCTAAAGATGCCTTTAAATTCAAATTCAAGCACTGGATCTCTTTGCCAAAAAGAAAAGAGATCCCTAATGCTTTTTGAACATGTTTCCAATCTTTAAATAGAAATATGGGTCCATTCCATCAAACGAAGAAGAAATATTTATCAAGTTATCCAAAATTGGCTGATCAAATGTTTATAAAGAAAATTAAATTATGAAAATTCATCATATGCATTCGTCATGCATCTGCATTCACATTTAATTGGCAGATCTTCAGTTGAATGCGATATTGGAAAGAGCCTTTTGGTATAGAACGAAAAGGTAAACCTTGCATTCCTTCAAGCAATTTAGATATTAAGCATTTTTGCCTTATTTGATTGTATTGGTTCTGCCCTGGTCAACCATTTAGGCCTAAGTGATATCCTGGTCATCTTTATTTAACTGTATCGATTTCACCCTGGTCGATCCTTTTAACATAGGATTATATACTGGTCAATTTATTTTATGAGTATTGCATTTTCTTTGAATAGTCCGATTTCAAGTTACGGGGTCTTTTACACTGTAAATTTTTTTGGGAGGAAGTTTTCAAGTTTAATATTTCTAAAACTCATTAAATATTAAATCAATTTTTAAAAATTTAATTTATTTTATGAGTTTTTCATTTTTTTTAAAATAACAAATTTCTTTCAAAGAGGTTTTTTCATAAAATTTTTCAAGTTTTGGATGTTACATTTTTTTTCTTTTCATGCACATAAGACTTCTTAAATATTTTTCTTGTATAATTTAATACTTGAAATCTTTATAAAATTTACTTTATTAATTTTATTAATTTTATTTTAGGAAAAATCTCCTTAATGGGCTTAAAATTTTCAACTTTTGCAAATAAGCCCAATAATTTCTCAACAAGCCCAACGACTTTTCTAAGCTCATTTTTTTGATTTTCCACCAAGCCTATTTCATTCTCTAAAAGCTTACCAAGCCCATTTGAATCTCTAATTTCCCAAAAAAGTCCATTAACTTTTTTTATTTATTTTTATATCAATTATTTTTATTCAAAATTTTTTACTATTTATTATTTTTTATGTAATTTTGATTGGAATTTCGATATGATTAAATTCTTAATTGGATTTATTATGTGAAATTTTGTTGAGTACGTGAATTTTAATTCGTTATCTTTTTTCATGGAATTTCCAATTAGGCTTTTTAGGCACCTTGATTGCATTTGTTTCTTTACTTCTAAGATCATGTTTACATGAAAATTTATAATGTAAATTTGTTTTTACATAATAAATTTTATAATTTGCCAATTTAGTTACATGAAATCTAATTTGGTTGGAATTAAATTCTTTTCCAATTGATTTAGTTTCATTCCAACTAGATCATCTAGTTAGGCCAAAAGTACCATATTATCATCTTCATGGCTTTAGGTAGTGGCTTATTGTAGACACCTTATTTTATCCGGGCTAATTTTTAGCAATCTGGAGCATGGACGTAAGAGGGGATGATGATCGCCGGGCAACGGCATCGCCCAGCGAAAAAGTATTTTAAGGATGTAAAGAAGGCCTAGGGATCATATTAAAGGTAAATACAAAGATGTGGCATCAAGGGACGTAGTCCGAGGTATCCGAGGAGAAAGGATATGAGAAAATTCACA
>JBBYHO010517801.1:0-18903 GCA_038382025.1 Adansonia gregorii | reverse complement strand
CTTTTAATTTTGAAATCATTTTCTTGTGTTTAGAGTTCATTTCCTCAAACTCTACTACAAGATCATCAAAAGCATCTCGTAACTCATCAAATGTATATGAATTTAAATTTAAAGAATTCGAGGTTACCTTAGGCTCATCAAGAGCCATGAAACAAAGGTTGCCAATTTGGCCTTCCTTGGAGTCATCATCATCGGAAGAGTCACTATCACTCCAAGTTGCTACAAACAACTTTTTGTTCTTCTTTTTCAATTATAGGCAATCGGATTTGACATGTCTTGATTCGTCTTGATCATGATTCTAGCCGTTGGGAACATTTGGTGAAGAAATATAGCCGTTAGAGCCTTCAAAATGTTATTTCCCATTGTTCCCCGTGCCTCTGTATCAATACAATTAAGTGGGTATCGATACATTGTGTTTAACGATCCAAAATATGACCTTTAAACAGTCCTATATCGATATAAAAAGATCTGTCTCAATATATGAACGGTGCTGTATCAATACAAAATGCTCTGTCTCGATACATGAACAGTGATTTATGCATTTTAAGGTTATTTAGCAACTGCCAAGCATTGTATCGATACATACACATAGTGTATCGATGCATTCACATGAAAATCAACTTTAAAAGTTTTTTCATGACTTTAAAACATGTAAAACTTATCTAAAAAATGTTTTATATAAAATACATATTAAAAATACATTTTTAAGTGCTTGAAGGCGTTAAAACACTTTCTAATATTTTTTAAAGTGTTTACAAAATATTTCATGGAAAAATACTGTTCTTGAAAATGATTAAACACAAGCGAATTAAGCTTAAGTTTTAGTTATACCAAAACTGAGTTTAATTCAAGGCTAATATAGCTAACTAAACATTTTTTGGGATCAGCTCTAATGAGCTTTTGATCATAGACCATTTAAACTATTGGCCCTTTTACATCAACAAGATCAATTTTATCCCTAGGGGGTTAACTTCTAGCCTTGTTTAAGGTTAATCCTAGGGATGATCGCTAATTGTCAAAAGCATTAATGTCACTTGGTATGAGATGACAACCTATTACCTTTGATATTGGAAAACATTCACTCAGGGCAAGGTTTGCTTAATTTTTCTATTGCCATAAAAAGACAATTCTTAGCTCATGGAATATAACAAGCTTTGATAAAAAAAATGATGAACATTTATAACATGAAGACATGAGAGTTTAATTTCTAAAGGATGAACACTAATTTCACATTTGATGACCTTTGGGAAAGATTGTCATATCTTAAAGTTCTCAGAATTAAAAGAAATAAGGATCCTGTCAGGGCAAGGCAATACTAGAACCCTAAAGACATCATTGAAAGATCTTACATCTACTTTTACTAATCAGGCCACTAGTAAGTTAGCAAACCATTCTTCCATAAGGCAACAAGACACCAAGAGGCAAGAGATGGGCGCAAACCTCGATAGAATCTAATTATCTTTGGTTAAATGCAAAACACTTTCAAGAGGATTTGTGGCAACACATAAAAAGAAAGAGAGATAACAAGTCCTCTTAACCTTTTGCTTGCTAGAAAATGTTTTAATTGCCAAAATAGCAACACATACATATGAAAGAACAATGAACACATATATTCATACATGCATTTTAAGCAATTGTATCATGTCAACATCTATATCTTTTAAGTGCACCACATGCATCGCTTATAAATTCTCATATAAAAAAATCTTATAAGATGCCCTTTATAATTAATAAGAAAGTCAAAGCTTAGTGATGTCAGTAGGTCAGCTTCCACTAATTAGCCTATTGTTAGAAGTTAAAGCACAATGATGCAGGTAAATCAGATCAGGCTAATTAGCCTATCATCAAAAGTCAAAATCCAATAGTGCTAGTAGGTAAAATCCCGCCAATTGGCTTATCATCAAAAGTTAAAGCCCAATGATGTTGATAGGTCAGATTTGGCTAATTGGTTCATTATCAACAGAAAAAGCCTAATGATGCCATTAGGCTAGCTGTGGCTACCTATGCCAAGAAAGTCAAGCTCAATAACATTAGTAGGCTAGATCTAGCTAAGTGGTCCATGCCAAAAAAGTCAAGCCCAATGTCATCGGTAGCTTAAACTTGGCTAATTAACCCATGTTAAAAAAGCCAAGCCTTGTAACGTAGGTAAGTTGGACCCATTTAATTGGCTTATGTCAAGAAACTCAAGCCCAATGATGCCAACAAGCTAGACCCGGATAATTAGTCCATGTCAAAATTCAAGCTCAATGATGCTGGTAGGCTAGACTTGGCTAATTAGCTATGTCAAAAGTCAAGCCTATTAAAGCCAATAGGCTAAACTCGATTAATTGGCCTATGTCAAAAAAATAAAGCCCAACAATGCCAGTAGGCTAGACTTGACTACTTGGCTCGTGCCAAGAAAGTTAAACCCAATGATATTGGTAGGCTAGACTCGACTAATTAGTCCATGTTAAAAAAGTCAAGCCCAATGATGTTGGTAGGCTGATCTGGCTAATTACTCTATGTCAAGAAGATTAAACCCAATAAGGCTAGTAAGTTTACCCTAGCTAGTTGTCCCTTAGTAAAAAATGTTTATCTTGAAACTAAATTAAGTAATGTTGGCAGGTTTAGTTCTAGCTCTTTTCTCCCTTTGTCAGTTTTCAAGTCAAACAGAAGGATAAGTTGAGTCTAAGATCATAATCTAGGTCTTTAATAATAATAATAATAATAATAATAATAATAATAATATGTATATGTATAAAAAAATTAAACTTTACCTTCCTACAAAAATTAAAATTATTACTAAAATATTGTTCTTATGCTAGCATCCTATTAATTTAGGTTTTTTCATTATAGGTACATAAAAAAGCATCAAGTATGCCCCAAACAAAATAGTGTTTATTGATATTTGCCTTATTATTGATACTCAACAACAGTTAAAGAGGGGCAATTGTTGACACCCTATTTTATCCGAGCCAATATTTAAGGCATCAAAGATCATCATCCAAGGCATCGTCAAAGCCATTCGGACGAACAGGGATAAATCTCATATCATTCCCAACTCAAGTAGGTAGTTTAAAGAGCCAAAGGTGTAGGAAGTTCATATTTTTGCATGTTTGTGTCAATACATACCCATTATGTATTAACATAGGGCCCCCACACTATCAAAATTCAAAATTTCATAGATTATTTTGATACAAAAGGCAATGCATTGATACATTTTGTTCAATGCATCAATACATTTTTCAATTGTATCGATACAATATCATGTCATAGAAAAGACCATAATTTTTGGCCAAATGTATCAATACAAACATGAAATGTATCAATACATCCCAAGTAAAATTGCCAAATGTATCAATACATTGCGCAATATATCGACATATCCTGTGTATTTTGCCTAGTTCATGGTATTTTTCATCCCTTTGCTTCATTACACTAAAACATAAATTTGGCCATGCATATGGCTCCAAAAATATCTGATTTTAGACAAAATTTCATGAAAGACATGTGGATTTTATTTTGGGCTTTAAAGGTTAGGTTGTCACATTTTTTAGAGGTACTAAGCTTGGGATAAGGACATTTTATGTTGTAACTTGATTTAATGAAAGGTAAGCTAAAAATCACTCAATTACTTAGTCTATGCAAGACATTTTTTGGCTGCAATAATATACAACAGCTAATGAAATATTGGAAGCTAAACCCATGGTACAATGATCATTAAATTGCACATGAAAAATGTCCCAAATATGTCATTTTCTTAGGCTTTTGGCTGATTGGAATGTTTGCTATGTAATAAATATTTTGAGCTCGGTCAAAGAGATGAAAAATCATTCTCACATGCTCTTTATAGCCAAATATTCTATTCCTATAGCTTCTTCAAACAGCCCCTAAAAACTCTCTTAAAACCATTCATTTCACTATTTCTTATCATTAAATCCCTCATCATTGATAGTAAAAGTGCTAAACTCAATCTTGGCTACCTTTTTTTTTTGTTAATCTATGGCAAAGGAAGGGAATAAAGTGAACTAAAAATGTGAAACATTTTTCGCTTGACAACAAAGGTAAGGTTTTGAAGCTTGTTGGTACACTTTCTATCTCTTCTTTATTTAATCATCTCATCTTAGTGAGCCCTTTTGTGAAAGCCATGGCCTTATCCTAGGATATCCATGCATTATTATGGCCTTGGTTGTGGTGGCATTATGATCTTTGATGCTTAGGTGGTCTCTTAATATGATTTTCTTATGATGACTGTGTTTATATTCCTTATTCATCTTGAAATCATGTTTCAGTGTTGTCTTGAAAATTTCAGTATGCTTTTTCCTATCTAAATATGCTTATGTCACTTTTTATGTCATAATTTTTGATGTCATTCATGAAGTCAACATATCTATGCACCTTCTAATTCATTTCCTTGCATTTTTATCATCATTTTCATGTATAAATGTCATATTAGTTTGATTAAGCATATTATGTATGTTTATTGTCATGGATGTCATTTTAGTTCATTATATGTTCATCAAAAATCTATTTTCCAAACCCTAGAGTTAAGTCTATGTTAACTTTAATAAATTAAGATTAACATGATTTAAGTTTTTCTATTATTTGGTCATCCAAACTTGCAAAAATTATTAAGTTTTTCATGTGAAATTCAAAGTTGAATGAGTCCAAATATTTTGATCTTCAAAACAAAACATTTTTAAAATTTTATCAAGTTGTTTGTGCCTTAATTTCATGTTTATTGACTTTTGCTTGTGACATGGTTAATGGATAGTTTCATTATCCCAAGCTACTCTGGGACTGGGCAAATGAGCTTGTGAAGCCACTATCACTGAGCCTTTATCATGGATATTCGAATGTCTATAACCCGAGCCTAGCTTTAGGAAACTTGAAACTCAAAATTCCTCTATTTGGCACTAACAACATAAAGACCTTAACTTGAGAAATCATTTTAAACTTAAATGACTTGTTTAGAATTTTATAGTATTTTTCCCTTAAAGGGCATCAAATTATCTCTCCAATAGTATCTTGTTTGCCCTCATATCACTCTGGGTCAGTTATCCACATTATTTTGGGGTATGTCAGCTTATCAAATGATTTTTCTTGAGTTTTAAAATATTTTTAATAAAAATTTCATAAAACTCCTTTTCTTAAAAGGTATCATTTATGATTTAATGATTCTAAATAAGTCCGAAATGATTTTTCCAAAATTTGCTGCACCATTTTCTCTGTAATGTCATTGCTGTTAAACTAGATCCAAATTTAAAAATTAATCTCATCGAGTTTCTTTTCTAATGGTACCTTGCTTGGCTTCTAGAACCTTTAGACTAATCTAGAATAAAATTAGAAAAAGGGGTAGCATGACATTGTCCCTTGTCTTTAACATTTATCAAAATTAATGGATTCCCTAAATTCCTTCTCCAAGGTGTTAGAATGCCTTTAGGTGAGTACAATCAACCCACATCGAGAATGAAAATACATGCCAACCTCTTTTGGCTCCAATGAAGGCACAAGCATTTTTAAAAAAATCTTATCTTTCCTATTTTTGTCAATTCCCATTTTTCAGCCAAAAACTGCCAATTTTATAAAAAAATATCAAAAATGTTTTTTTTTAAGAAATTAATCAGACCTTTGTCTATTTTAGTCTTTTAGTCTCATCTCTTAAAAAATCGTTAAAAATCAAATTTTCTCTGTCTTCTATTTGTTTGAATTTTTTAAAAACCAAACCTAGCTTTCATGCCTTAATCAACTTATGAGTCTAAACACATATCAAGGATTGTTGATTTAGTTATTTCTAAATAACCAATGACAATTACGAGATACATTCTGATCAACCCTCATTGTTTTTTTTTTGTGATTTATTTTATGTAATATTATCTTATTCTACTTATGCTTTACTAACATGTTTCCTTTTTTGGTGTCCTCATTGCATTCATATTTTCAAATCATTTTCAAAAATCAAAAAGTTAATTTTTTGTGTTGGTATCTCTTAAGTGCTTGACACGAAATATCTAATTTTTAGAATTAAATTTAGAAATTATTTTTAGTAAAAAAATTTTTGTGTTTCCCATATCTTTGGGATGCATATAGGATTAAAACTTTTCTTAGAGGCTAGATTTATTATCTTACACAAATTCATGCATAAAAAAGGATTATACAAAAATAATGACAAGCTGAAAGCAAAAAAACTAAAATGAATATAAGACATGACTATCTTGTATCGATTTTAGGTGTCGCAAGGGTGTTAATCCTTCTCTATGCATAACCAACTCCTAAACTCAACCGATAAATCTCTGGACCATGCAAACCTTGGAATCGAATTTTGAGTTTTGTAACTTGTAATATCAGTTTCAATGGGCATCCAATCACGCCTAGCCTAAATGATTAGTGGCAATTCTAAGTGTCATCCATTTCATGATAATTATTTAAGACTAGTTGAATGAGTGATTCGTCCGATGGTCTCCCCTAATCAAGAACAAAAAATTCATACTTTCTCTCTCCCGACCCATAAATAGAAAAGAATGTCAATAAAGAAGACACTTTGTCCTCAAGAATTTTATCATTTCCCATATATATTTAAGTCATGTGCGCTTCAGGGCATGTTGTAACATTATTGTTTTTGGTAGTGCAAACTGGGCTTGAATCCTAATCTTTTCTTGTTGATCTGGCGGACAACTCTTAACACTCTGGCTATAACTTGCCGCCACTTATCAAGCTCTTTTCCAGCCTAGCAACCTTTACTAACAGTCAACTTTAAACTTATGCAAGTGTTCCTTGATAGTCGAGGCTTAACTATCGATGGCTCAAAGGTATCCCTATTTAATTAGATGTAAATGGCATCACTAGAAGTGGCAGCTACTATCTCTTTTTCAGCCCTAATCTTGACTACCTTTTTATCAATCATAAACTTCAGTTTTTGATGCAAAGACGATGGTGCTGCCATAGTTGAATGTAGCCACGAGCTTTCTAACAGGCAATTGTATGAGAAAGTAATGTCCATTACTTGAAAATCAACTTGATAAGTGCATGGGCCTATCTTGAGTGGGATGGTGATATTTTGGTTGACTCTACTACCGTGTGTTACAAAATGGCCCGAATATGAATCTTGATCAGCAATATATATCTATATATCATTATTATTTTTTCTTATTTTCAGGGATCAAATCTTCAAGATGAATCTCTCATTTGACTTAACCTTAAATAGTTCTTACAAAACAACCATTTATTCTAGAGTCGCCACCAATCTATTTTGGCTAGGTGAGATTGGTCACCTATCAAAGTTTGTATTTCAAGAGTTACGAAACCTTATAAAACAAACTCTAAGATTTGTGATAATACAAGAGATTACTTGAAAAAGTTCGAAAGTGGTTATAATCATGAGTAAGGATTGATCCCTCTCATGATGCCCAATAATCGATACCTTATTGATTACAAGTTAACTTAAATTTTGATATTTATTTTGTTTCGATATTTGATATTTAATTATAATTCCCATATCTAAAATTTTCCAAATACCAAGTTTATTATTTCATCTGAGAAAATAAGCTTTTTAATATTTTTGAAAATCAAAATATCTTTCACACTCCACTAGAGGACCGAAGGAACACAAAAGGCTTTATCGCCATCTCTTTTGCACCCCACCAAAGAGCTAAAGGAATATAGAAGGTATTAAAACTCAAAATATTTTTTGCAACCCATCGAAGGGTCAAAAGAATGCGAAAGGTTTGGTTTTTCCAAAATTCATAAAAATCTTGATTTTCTTATTTTTAAAATAATTTCTTGTTATTAAAATAATCTATGAAACCCTTCCATATAATGGGAGAAATTTTGCATATTAATTTAACTCAAAGACATTGCCTTGATTTTAAAACTTCCAATTTTGTGAAAGTAATGAAAATTTATCCTAGGAACCAATTTTGATGAAAAATAAAAATTAGACTCTAAGAACTCTAGTTTGGTTGAAGAGATGAAAATATCCTTTAAAGTACACCTTCAACGTGAGAGTATCCTAGTGACTCTAAAAGGTTCGGTTCTAAAGTAAACTACTAAAATGTCCTTAAGGTATACTCTTGATATGAAAGTATTCTCGTAACCTAAAGGACTAAATATCATAAAAGAATGAACCTATTCATATTATACACCTTTGACATATAAGTATCACAATAATCACATAGGACTTGGTTCTAACATATATTACTAAAATATCCTTAAGGTTTACCTTCCACATTAAAGTATCTTAGTAACCCTAAAGGATTTGATAACTTCATAAAAAGGTAAACCTATCTCTTTTATGCACCTTTAACATAAAAGTATACTAGTGATCATAAAAGATTCGATTTTAAGATAAATTACTAAAATATCACTAAGGTGTAGCTTTGACATAGAAGCATTGTAATACCTTAAAGGACTTAATAATGATATGAAATGACAACTACATTTGATGAGTAACTTAGATATCAAAATTAACCTAAACTGCAAAAATTGTTAATAAATCCTAAAATTTTTAAAATTACATTTTAGCCACCATAATGGTCTAAAATGAACGAAATACCCTAAATGGGTAATTTGACATGAAAAATGACTATTGAACCTTAAAATCAAGGCTTTACTAATGGTCTCTAGACTTTTCTAATTTTACAAAATGGCTTCTACATTAAATAAAATACAATATCAAATATCAAACACATCGCAATCAACATCGAAAACATTCTAAAAATTACAAGGAAGATTTGGCCAACTATTTTTGGCCTTAGAACAATATTTTCATTGCTATAAATGAATCCTTAAACTTTGTAAAATTGCACAAAAAAAACCCTTAAAAGGTAAAAAATGTATGAAATGCATTTAAACATGTTTGAAATGCACGAAAAACACACTTAAAAGTCCATAAAGCATTCAGCTAATCATGGAAGGACTTGAATTAATTTTTTTTTTTTTGCAATTTAGTCTTTAGACTTTTCATAATTATAAAGTAGCCTAAAAATACTAAAAACTTCATAAATAAACCCATATATGGTTCGACCAATTTGGGAAATACATTTCTAAGGCCTTAAAATTTTTGGTAAATTATTTTTAGGCCCTGCAAGTTTCAAACATAATAAAATAGTCCAAAACAACATAAAATCAAGCAAAAAAAATTATCCAAGGGCCATGATGATTTTCAACAAACATTTACAGCAACCAAAAATAATTTTTTCACACATAATTTGATAAATATCTGAAAATAAATAAATTTCCTAAATTTTTTCAAGCTTAAATATGCATTAAATCATGATAAATAATGAACATATCAGCATAAATCAACATGAAAATGGTAAGGCAAAGAGCGCAACATTTTACACATAATATCATAATAATCATGTATTTTCATGATGAAAATCACATTATTTCTAAAAAAAAAAAAGCAAATTTAACACTTATATTAAAAAACTTTGATCATAGCCTCCATAATTAGCCTTAAAACATGGATCAAAATCCATGAGCACAAGTAATCAATAAGCTCACTAAAAGGAAGAAGTATGCATGAAATAAACAAAATTTAAAACTTTTATAAGAGAAACTACCTTAAAATGCTTGAAAACTTAAGAAATTTTGGTGTTTTTTAAATAATTTTTTGCTTATAGAACATTGCCCTTATTTTGAACAATCGAGGAATTTGGACAAAGGGATTTTCCCCCCTTGGTCGAATGGCTTCTAGCCATTTCTTATTATTTTATATTTATGATTTTTTTGCTAATTTTATCATTTCTAGAATTTTTTTTCATTTCTGATAAGAATTAATTAATAAACTTTGCCTCTATGTGTGATTCACCATAAAGAGTCATGGAGCCTAATATTAGCTTTATCATAATTTAAAAAATATTAACTTTAAATGATAAAATCCTAATTAAATTAATTATAGAACCAAATTATCAAATTTTGAAATTAAAATAAATATGCAAAAATTTATGAAAATGTAGAATAAAATTATAATTGCAAAGTTTATAAAAAACTGAAATGGAGGAACTAAATTATAGGAAATTAAAAGTTATGAATTCAAGAAATAAAATTTCTCATGATAAATTCAATTATGAATTTAATCGTGTAAGAAACCTAATTAAACATTTATATAAAAATTTTTTGCCTAAAAGAATTAATAAAATTTTGGAGGGAGAAAAAATTATTGGGTTTTGTTGTAAAAATTAAATTCAGTTTGGTGGACTTGTCGAAATATCGAAATAGGCTTATT
Organism: Adansonia gregorii; assembly: GCA_038382025.1. Classification (NCBI taxonomy): domain Eukaryota; kingdom Viridiplantae; phylum Streptophyta; class Magnoliopsida; order Malvales; family Malvaceae; genus Adansonia; species Adansonia gregorii. The sequence goes on along the minus strand of JBBYHO010517801.1, from coordinate 8,696 downwards.
GAAAATGTTGGAAATCCCTAATGGGCTTTGACAAAATATTGGGCTTGTTGGGAGTTGAAATAGGTTTGGTAAGCTTGTTGGGCTTGTAGAAAATAAAAAAAGCTTTTTGGCCCATTAAGAAAATTAATAGGTTTGAAGGCTCATAAAAAGAAAAAATAAGTTTTGGCCTATTAAAAAAATAAAATTAATAAATTTTTCATATAAAAATTTTAAAAGAAATTTTTTGAAAAAAATTTATATACAAGTAAAAAGCAATTAAAAGTCTCAAACTTGTAAAAATTTACAAAAAAAAACTTACAAAAGAAAATTGATATTTAATGAAAATGAACTAAAATTTCAAAAAGCTATATCCAAAATATTTTGTTGAAATAAGTAAAAATATTTAAAATTTTAAATTCTAAAAAAATTTACAAATAAGAAAAGTTCATATTTTGGAAAAGAGAAATTCCCAAAATATGTTCACATTTATGAAAATGAATTAAATTCAACACATTACTTAAAATATTAATTTATAAAAATAATAAACATGAAAACATGAAATCCGAAACAAATTTTGTTAAAAAATTTCACAAGCATGGCACTTGCGGCACTGTGAAAAATTTGACAAATTGGCACCTCATGATAAAAAATGCTAATAAAATTTTTTTCTTAAATATTTTTTTATTTTTTGAAGTGAGTATTGGCATAAATACTACACAGTTATCGGTAAAAATATACAATAGTTAACTCCTAAAATTTTATAAAAAAATCTCAAAAAATTCTTAAAAATAAAAAATTTGACCATGATATCATATGCAAAGGTGACTTTCAAAATTTAAAAAGAATAAATTTAAATATTAATTTTTAACTTGACATTTGTCTTTTCCATTCGAGTTTTATTCTCTATGATCTCGAAATGTTGATTTTTCTATCTCTTGCATAAGCGATCATTTAGATATGATCAAATAGTTCTTGAAAACACCTAGTCCACCTAAAAATGTCAACCCTTACCGGGATAATTACCTAATTATCAGTTTCAAATTTTTTAAGATTTCTGGAGAAAGAGCCTAGACAAAATTAGGAGGCTATGCTGTGTGGCTACGCTTGAAATCCAAAACTAAATTGCTGCTTGCGATAGATTGTAATCCATTTGGATTGTATCAAAAAGGTTATGTCCTATATCTTTTCTAATAACTCTTACTCGGTGTTATTCCAACCGGCCCAAATATGCTTCAAATATTGCTAATAATTCTAATGGCACCTTACCTTAACCCTTATTGACAAAGGTTAGCCATCGATCAAATAGTATAACAGCATTCTCCAACAAAGAAGTGAGATGTGGGATATCTCTTAAGGCATGAAATGACAAATGTAGGTGACAAGTTCATTCATTATCACCTATATAACTACGGTAATAGGAGTAAAGGTCAGAAGTGTTTCCTTGAGGGTTTTTATTCTCTGGTTCATTCTAGTAACATGTCAATATGGTTTGATATGGTTTAGCTCATAAAGCTCATTATGTGAGATTTAAGGTGGTGTCCAAATTAGTATCTGAATCACTCTTTCATTCAGTAAGGACAACCGCGGCACCCCCAATCCTAGGCCCATTGTAGGCTTGGTGGAACATGTTTGATTTAATGAATGTATTTTCCCATGCAAATGCGGAGGATTACTTACGAGAGTCATAAGTAATGTGCATTTTGAAAGTTATGCCTAAGCTAAATGTTACTCATAAAGGTGGATAACTCACTTTCTCATAATATTTTAGGACCTTAATCTTCCACCATTAGGTTTGGTGAGAGCCTAATGAAAATGCAAGTGTATAGCGTGTGTTGAGGAAACAATCAAACCTTTAGTGTATATCTCATAATTAAACTTACTAAATTGATGAACATCTATTTGGGAACAAAATATCCCTTGTAATCACAAGACAAAAATCATGACAACTAAAAGAGTAGTAGACAAACATAAAAAGGGATTCTAGTTAAATAATGATCAAAGACTGGGGGAACCAAGAATTAAGTAAGACACAGCTAGTTATAAGCCTAAATCTCTTGATTATCCCCAATAGAGTCACCAAGTTGTAACACACCCCTGATCTATATGACTTAATGTGTAAGGGGAAATGATAAAATTCTTGATGAAAAAGTATCATCTTAACTGGGACTCTTTCTTTTAGAAGCGATGACAGTGAGAAAGTATAGATTCTTAGCTTTTGACCATGGTAGGAGACCATCGAATGGATCACTTGTCTACCAAGTCTTGAATGGCCATCATGAAATGGCCAACAATTAGAGTTACCGCCAATCATTTGGGCTAAGGTTGATTGGATGCCTACTAAAATTGGTATTCCTAGTAATGAAAGTTGAAAAATCACTTTGAAGGCCTTCACAGTCCAGAGATTCGAAAGTTACATTTGGAGTTGGTTGCACGCAGGGCTTAACATCCCCATAATGCTCGAAATTATTACCTTCTAGTTATGTCTTATATTGGTTTTGATTTTTTTTATTTTTGACTTGTCATTATTTTGATATAATCCACTTCTACGCATTAATTTATGTAGAATAATAAATTCGAGTTTTATGAAAAATATTAATCCCATATATATCACGAAGAGATGGAAAACATTGAGATTTTTTACTAAAAATGATCTCTAGATTTAATTTTGAAAATTGGATGGTCTGTATCTAGCACTAGAGAGACACTGACACAAAATATCACCTTTGGGATTTTTCAAACACAATTTGGAAATATGAATGCAATATAGACACTAGGAAAGGAAACGTGTTAGTAAGGCATGAGAAAGATATGATATTGCATAAAATAAATCACACCCAAAAAATAAAAGAGAAGGTTGATCTAAATGCATCTCATAATTGTCATCGATTATTTGGAAATAACCAAGTTAGCAATTTTTTATATGCGTTTGGATTTATTGATTGAGGCATGAAAATCGAGTTTGGTTTTTAAAAAATTTAGAGAAATTTGAAGGAAAGAAAATTTGATTTTTGAAGACTTCTGAAAAAATGAGATTAAAAAACTTAAATTGACAAAGATTTGATGATTTCTTGACAAAAATGACACTTTTCGTGTTTCTTGGAAAAATAGATATTTTTTGACTAAAAAGGTAGGAATTGATAAAAATAGGAATGATAAAATTAAAAAAAAATCCTCATACCTTGATCCAAGCCTAAGAGGGGTTGACACAAGCTTTTAGGCTTAATGTGGATTAACTGGACTCGCCTCGAGTCATTCAAATGTCTTAGAGGGGAAATTAAAAAAAAATTGATTAAATTTGATAAATGCTAAAATTAGGAGACAATTTCATGTTTCAACTCTTTTCAATTTTATTTCAAACTAATCCAAAAGTTCTAGGAGGCGAGTGAAGTACCATTAAAAAGGTGACTTGATGAGGGTTAATATAAAAATATTCCAAAAATCCTAGAAAATCACTTTCCTATAGGAAATAATTTTTAAAGTTAGGTCTAATTCGACATTAACAGCACGTGAAGGGGAAAAGTGCAATGAAAAATCATTTCTAACTTATTCAAAATCATTCAATTATAAATGATACCTTTTCGAAAGGTAAATTTCACAAAATTTAACAAAAAAATTAAAATATTTAGGAAAATCTTTTAATGCTTGAAATGGCCAAATAGACTATAAATCAATGATTCTAGGGGCTCTAAAGAGCAATGGTTCAAAAATTGTAACTATCTTATCTAGAATGATCTAAGAGCAAACCAGATAGCATTGGAATGATACTTTGACACCCTTTTAGGGAAAATGTAAAAAATTCCATAAAATTTGCTAAGTTTCAAAAATGATTTTTCAAGTCAGGGTTATGGGGCTACCAATGCTAAAATTGTAGGCTTTTTAATTTTTGAATTTCCTAGAGATAGACTTAGGTTACAGATATTCGAATACCTATGAGAAAAGGGGTTATTGATGATGGCTTCACAATTTATTTGCACAATCTTGGAGTAGTTTAGTATGATGAAACAACCCGTTAACCATGTAACAAGAAAAAGACTCTAGACATGAAATTAAGGCACCAACAACTTGAGAAAAATTTAAAAGATGTATATTTTTTTTGAAAATCAGAATATTTGACCTCATTTAACCTTAAAGCCAAACATGGAAAGCTAGTATTTTCCCAAGATTCGAGAACCAAATAATATAAAACACTAAGTCCATGTTAACCTCCATTTATTAAAGTTAACATGGACTTAACTTAAGGGTTTTAAAAAAATAGATTTTGATAGAAGAATAAAACAACAAGCAAGCATTTTTAATCAGGTGGAACATTCAAACATGGCATCAAATGGTAAAAAGATGCTAGAACATCAACAGGATACCATTTTTATTAAAGAAATATGCTAGAAATACAAGAAAAACATTGAGGTGATGCATGAACATACTAAAATGTATTTTATGGAGACATGAAATTGTGATATAAGCATGGAGGAAAATATTTTCATGACATGAACATGTGCTGGAAATTTCATAACAGCATAAATACATGATTTTTAGGTAAGAAAAATGCATGAATATACCATTTATGGAGGCACTTCACATGATATAAGCATGGAGGAAAATGTTTTCATGACATTAATATGCACTAAAAATTTCATGATAGTATAAAGACATGATTTTTAGGCATGAACGCATGACAAAAACATAAACTTATGAACAAGACATCAAAGAAAATGCATGGAACTTACAAAAGGCCATGGCTGCATGACAAAGGGCACTAGCATGATGTAGAATATGAAAAAAGTAACAAAAATAAAGAGATAAGTTGAGATAATATACCAACAAGCTTGGAATCCTAGCTTTCCAAGAAGTTAGAGCAACTTTCCTTAACTTTTCTTCCAAAATATGAGCATTTTCTAAAGAAAGATATTGCCTTTTTATCTTTACTTACTTGTTATAGTTCGTAAAAAGAAAAGTAAGCAAAATGGCTTTAAAATGTTTTCAAGGCATTTTTTATGGTTGATATGAACGGCCACGAAAATGAATGTTTAGAGGTTGAAAATGGATGGTGTGTGTGTAGAGATAATGTAAAAACTCAACGTGGAATCCTCTCTCAGCTAAAGCCAATGTTCCTTTATAAGGACATATGAATAGTGAGGATAAAATGAGTAAAGCATAAACATTTTCAAACCTTGGTGCATGTAACACTTATGAAGGCAAGGTATTGTTTCAGCTGTCGCTTAAATTCATTGGTTTGGTTAGCAAAAACAGTGGATCCATGCCATTTTACGTAGTTGAACTCGAAGAAAAATCAAGACTACCCGTTAACAATAGGAATTAAGTCACGAATTGTCTTATTTCAGGGCTATTTGAACTTTTTAAATTCAATTGATATAATCATTTAGTCCAATACTCAGGCCTGGTATGCATTTGGATGATTTTTTGTGCCAAATAAGTGGCTAAATCAAAATTTTGGATCAGTAGTGCAAAAGCTAAAAAATGCCATAACTAGGCTATTTTGCCTAAATGTATCGGTTCATTGAAGAACGTATCGATACGTAGGAAATTTTTTTTCCAAAATGTATCGGTACATTGGAGTATGTATTGATACATTCTTCAAATATATCAATATATTCATTTATGGATCGCTATGTTTGGGCCAAAAATCATGATTTCACTATTGCTATACTCTGTATCAATGCAATATGCCAATGTATCAAAACATGAAGCAAATGTATCAATACATGGGCCTTTAATGTCAATATAGCTTGCCCTGTATCAATACATGAAGACCATGCATCAACACATACATGCAAAAATGCCAATTTTACGTATCTTTGGCTCTTCGAACACCTCACTTTAGCTAGGAATGATGTGGCATTAATCCATGCTCTTTCGAATAGTCTCGATAATGCCTTGAATGATGACCTTTGACACTTTAGATGTTAGTCCAAATGAAATAAGGTGTCCACATTTACCTTACAATCAAGTTTATTAAGGTCAATCGAATACTTCCATGTTGAAAGTGCACTTTAAAGGACATCTCAGCCTCTTTCACTAGGACCTAGTCTTAGATCAAGTCTTGTTATTTTATTTATATTTTTTTAGTTAAATCAAAGTTTTCCAAAAATCAAGGCAATGTCTTCGAATTAAAGTGGTACGTGGGATGTCCCTTAGCATATGAGAGGGGTTTCATAAATTTATTTTAATAATGAGATACCTTTTCCAAAACGAGTAAAATTAAGATTTTTTGAATTTCATTAAATAAAACTCCATATTTCTTTGGCTTCATTAGATGAGTTATAAATGATATTTTGGGTTTAAAAATATTAAAAAACATAATTTTTTTCAAACAGAATAATAAATTTAGATTAGGAAAATTTTGAAATATAGGAATTATAATTAAACACCAAAATACCAAAATCGAATTAAAATTGAGATTTAAATTAACTTGTAATTAAATGTACCAATTTTTGGATGTCATAAAAGGGATTGACCCTTATTCATGATTATAAGTGACTCTAAACCCTTTCACATGATCTCTAGTTAATGTGGGCCTTGGAGTTCATTTTCAAAGGCTTTGTAACCCTTAAAAGGTGGACTCTTATAGGTGACCAATCTTACTTAACCAAAATAGATTAGCAGCAACTCCAAAACAAATGATCGCTTTATAATGAATATTTAAGATTAAGTCGAGTGAGCGAATCCACTTTAACGACTTGGTCACTAAACATGAAAATAAATAAATAAATATATATATATATGGAAACGAGGGATTCATAATTGTTATATGCTTTTTCAATCAAGATAGCTTAGCATACACTAGTCTTTGGGCATTGCCCATTTGTATTGGCAATACAATTGACTAGGAACTACATTTGGAAACATATATTTCATTTTTATAGGATCTCATAACAGTAACATGTTTACAATCCCTTGCAAGGCCATGTGTGTCTCTTGAGCTTCATCTAATGAGTAATAGATGACAATCTATCATCATATTAACATGAAGGAAAACCTTATATCACTTGATCAAGTGATGAATTTGCATTATTAACTAAATAAGCCTCAATAAATCGAATTCGAATTAGGGATATACTAACATCTTTTTCTTTTAGGTGTTTGACATGTAATTCTAATTTAGAAGATATTTTGAATGTCCTTTGAGATTTTAATGATTTTAGCTCTTGTGGTCAAAGCGGTTGCTTAGTTTTTATTAGGTTCAGTTTAGTTCTCTATCTTTACTAGATTGGTTGAAATTTTACTTATTTAATCATAGTAAGATAATTTTCAGTTGATTCTACAATCCTTATTCATTGGTTTTAGTTGCAGATTGATTTGGAAATGGTGTAAGAGAATAGCTTTTGAGATCAGTTTTAATGGTCGGTTAATGTTGTTATTCTTACTGTTATTCCCATTATGGAAAGCGCAAAAAATATGTGAAGCATTGGGTAGTTTGTAACTCTGCTATTTGTCGACAATAGCTTTACATTGCATGGAAGTGTCCTCCTAGTTTTGTTAAATTAAATGTGAATGCTTAAGTTAAATTAATCCAATTGAGCTAGCTATGGTGGGCTGTGTAAAGATGCAATAGTGATTGAATTTTTTGGTTCACTAGGAAACTTAGTTGGGTGTAGATAAGGTGACTAGCCCGACGCTTAAGCATGTCTATATATGATAAAATAATAATTTATAAAAAGTAAATCATATCATGAGTTTGAAAAATATTATTGATAAATTATGTTATCCTTTTATCACATTTTTTTAATTTAATTAGTTAAATTCATTAACTTTTGAGAGTTAACCTATGTTAGTAGTAAAATTTTAAATACTTCTTTGAATATTTCTCTTATTCTATTATTATTATTTCAAGTAATATTAATTAGAGTATGATAAAAGTATAACAAAATAATAACATAAATTAAAAAATGTGAAAGCCATAATTGATAATACCATATCAAAAATGAAAAAAAAATCATGTGTTAAACTAGCAAGTAGACCCGCCCATGGGCCAAACAGCCTACCCAACACAATAGGCCAGACACAATCAGGCCCAGGTCTTAAATTTTAAGTTTTAAGCATGCTTGACCTGAAACATTATTTTTTTAATAAAATAATATATTTTTATATAAATCTAATTATAAAATATGTAAATATTAATATAAAAATAACTTTTTAATATTATAAACAATGATTTGTACTTAAATGGGTTGGCCAAGCCAAATCAGCCTTTAGCTTAGAATTCAAAATTTTTTTGGGCCGCGGCTAGACCCAGAGAACCGAACTAAGCATTTTTTGGGCTAGACTAGGCCAAATTCAAGCATAGGCTTAGAATTCAAAATTATGAAAAAAAATATTGCATTTAACATAAAATAAAAAATGATATAAAATATACTCAAACCCGAACCCGACCTAAACCTGAATATACTGAACTTGAATATACCCAAACTCGAATAGACTCGAAACCGAATGGGTCTAAACCTGAATAGACCTGAACCCAAATTGGTCCGAAACTAGAAAAACTTGAACCATAATAGATCTGAACCTAAATCAGCTCGAACCTAAAAAAAATTAAATTTGAAATAACTCGACTCAAACCCATTTGAACTCACCCAACTACTAGCTCTATCCATGAAGCTATTTTGCAAGCTTTGACAATATTCGAAGATGGTCTCTTTCAAACATTAAATACTAGAGATGGTCATAGTCCGACAAGTTTTATAAATATAAATTTAATTTGT
>JBBYHO010517759.1:0-14655 GCA_038382025.1 Adansonia gregorii | reverse complement strand
TGATGTGTGTAAAATACTGAAGTCTAGAATCTTAGTAAAACTAACAATAAGAACAGTCTTTGAGAGATTCAAGAAAATACAGAAAAGTAACAAAAGGGAAGAAGATGAGAAGAAGAAAAGGGGAAAGAAAATTTTTGGTGTATTCATTCATATTCCTTTTCTTGTCTTAGTTACATTTTTTTTATGGTGAAATGAAACGAAACAATTCTTTTCAATCAATTCCAAAGCATGACATAAAATAACCGAAATATGCCAATAGTTGTTTAACTCAACTAATGGTCTAAACTATTTTTCCTATGCATCACATTTAAACTGTTAATATTGTTTCTCAAATTGTCAATTTTGTATCAGATCATAATATTTTTTGTATTTAATATCTTAGTGTCATAAAAGGAGTAAAATTGAAGAAAATTAAGCACATGATAATCATTTTCTTGTGTCGAAGGCTAGAAAGACGAAGAATACTCCCTATAATTATTTATTCTCCTTATTTATCCTTCCTTTCTATTCTCCGCTTACTTATCTTGTGTTTAGTATCTAAACAAATTAAATTTTAAAAATAAAACTCATTCTATGACATTGCAATCTGATAATAAAGATATAATTACATCCCTCCGATTTAGATTGAAAAAAAAAAGGTAAAAACAAATATTTCATAATATATATATATATATATATATTTTGAAACGTGTAAAGTAATTCCCAGAGAAAGAATATAAAAGGGCAGAAGACTAGGTTCCACTTAAACTGTTCATATTGTTTGTTAAAATGTCAAATTTCTTTTATTATCAAATTATACTGATAGTTAGAACTTAGGAAACAAAAACTTTTATCATATGAGAGAAAATGACGAGATTGTTACTACTTATTCAACTTAAAATTAAGACTAGTTTTTTTCCTTCGATGATGGTAGTTTGCTATTTGTTATAGCAAGTAGAAGCAATGGGGAAAGATTGAAGGACATGCTCCTGACGTATGAACGGAGCTCGGGGCAGAAGATAAAGTATGAGAAATCTGTTCTATTTTTTAGCCACAACACCAAGCACGAACAAAGAACCGATTTACAACATTTGTTTCGTTTACATGTAGCAACCAATCCAGAAAAATATTTAGGATTGCCAACCATAGTCAGAAGAGGGAAGAAGAATGCTTTCAAGGAAATCGTAAACAGGGTGCAAGCTGGAATATAAAGCTGGAGCAAGAAGATGCTATCATTTGAGATAGAAAATTCTTTATTAAAGCCATACTTCAATCTCTTCCAACATATGCAATGAACTGCTTCTTGCTACCCAAAACGTTATGTGATGAATTAACTAGAATTATTCGGCAATATTGGGGGGCAAGCAGACATGAGGGAAAATGGATCTGTCGGCTAATTTAGGAGCTGATTCGCCAACCATAAGTAATGGTAGGTCTTGGCTTTCATGATTTACATTTGTTCAATAAACTCTTCTTGCAAAATAAGGTTGGTGTCTCATATTGACTCTCTAAGCTAAAGGGTTTTTTAAGCAAAATATTTTCCAAACGATGACTTTATGGAGTCAAACCTGGGACACAAACCATTCTTCCTTTGACGCAGTATATGGCAATCAAAGGAAGTCTTGACTCAAGAGACCGGATGGAGAATTAGAGATGGCAAATCAGCAAAAATATAGGATGACAGATGGTTGCCACGAAATGGAGATTTTGCGCTTCTTCTGTTACAAACATGCTTCCAAGAAATTCTAAGGTTGAGACTCTGATTGATAGAGAGACTATGCACTGAAAGGAAGAATTTATTAAGTCTGAATTTTTGCAGAACGAGGCAGACATAATATTTAATATCCACTTGTACAGGTCACAGCTACCAGACAAGTTAATTTAGCACTATGCCAAAGATGGGTAATACACTGTATGCACTGTTAAAAGTGGATATAGGTGCATGCTCAGCTTGCAAAATGGAATAGGCCCGTAGAGATCGATACGGAAAAAGATATGGGCAACAAACATACCGAGCGAAGTGAAGGTTTTCAGGTGGCGTCTTTGTCATGGGGTCTTACTAGCAGTGAAGAAGCTAGCTGCTAGAACAACAGACCTGGAAATTAAATGCACAAGGTGTGGCTTCGAGGAGGAGGATGACATCCATGCTCTCAAAAACTACCTTACATCAAGGAATGTTCTTGAACTGAGTAATTTCACTCCGTCATTGATCATAGATCCAATAAGAAGTTGTGCTGAATGGCCTGAGTCTGCAGCTGCAAAACTCAATATCGAAGAGTTCGACTTGTTTCTCATAACCATATGGGCATTATGAAATGCAAAAACTGAAGAAAGGAATAATCAGAGAAAGCAGGTGGAATCCAGAATTTGGAACAAGGAAAAAGCCTATCTGGAAGAATATAAACATACCCAGGAGCAGAGCTTGAGACCAGAAAAAGCTAGCAACACAATCTTTCGGCAGCCTCCATCTACACAGCTGCTGAAAGTAAATTTATATGGAGCTTTTGATGCTCGACTCAAGAAAGGGAGGAATAGGAGAAATTATAGGGACTTCGAAGGTTTTATGATGGGAGCAGCAGCAGCAGCCAAAATCGATTTAGTAAATGAAGCCTGCATGACTGAAGCACTGGCAGCTGTCAAGGCGTTAGAGGTGGAACATCCCATGCGTCATCAAAGAATTATAGTGGAGGACGCATTGCAAATCATTAAGAAGCTGCAGTTCAAAGGAGAAGATTTTTCTATTATAGGACCAGTGATAGCAAAGGGAAGAAGCGAAATGAAAAGACTTTCTAGAATGCGGGTTCAACATACTAGGAGACAAGGGAACTAGGCAGCACATTTACTTGCTAAATTAAGTCTTTATATTTCAGAAGATTTATATTGGGTAGAGGAGTCTCCTGGAGAAGGACATCAAGTTGTAACGACCCATGCTATCAACATCTAATAATACCAAGCAGAGTATATCATACTGGGCTATGTAATCAAAATAATCAGTATCATATTAGTGGTCATATTTTTTTATTTAAGTATTGATACATATTGATATCGATATGTTTTGATATATTTTTTAAGGTTTATCGATATTTTTTAAATTTTTTTCATATATATTATTTATATATTTATAGCACATTTCAAGTCTTTTAATAAAATATATATTGTATATACATGCAAATATATTTGCATTATATATATACAAAAATAAATTTTAAAATTATAAATGTTTAATATGAATACTTCTTAAACATCAAATAATAAAATAAAATATTTAAAATATTCTAATTAATTAAGTTCGATAACCTAATTTAAAAAATATATTTTATTTTTAAATGTCATTATAAAAATTATTAGAAAATATTAGAAATTGATTTAAAAAATTAAATAAGTAAAAAAAATTAAAATAATTTAAAATTTTATACCAATTGATATCGTGCAGTACATACTGTTATCAACTGTGCAGTACATACCGTTATCAACTGATAATTCCCGATGCTAACTGATACAAAAATTGGATTACTACATTACCAGTACTGCTTCGTTCTACCTTCCAAACCAACACATACTAACCAATATTTCTAGTTTATCATTGACCATGTCATGTCAATTCATCACTAAAAAATATAGATTCAATTAGCTTCAATTTGACATTTTGATATGGATCGTGTCAAACAAAATTTATCCTCGTAGAAAGACAAGCATTTAGAGAAATAGTTTTAAAATATGATTGTTTTGCAAAACGTAATAAAAATTATATATTATATTTTATTTGTCATATTCGTTATATAATTTTTTAAAATATTATTAAATTTGTTAATATTTTTTTTATAAAAGGTCGATTACAGCCCTGCAATACAAAAAGATTCAGAAAGATGCTAGAGTTGGTATTCTAAAGCACTCTCCAATGATCAAATCAGTGGATGAATTTTTTATATTTAATATGACCAAGAAAGCTCAAAATAGAAAGATCTGCCTTACCTTTGAGTTTGCTTATCTTTTTTTATAAGCATTTTTGAGGACATAGCGTCGGGTGATTTGACAGGAAGACAACTAGAGTCGAGCTAACAGTTAGGCTATGATGTCTTGTGGTAATAGTTTTAAAATATGGTTGTTATGCAAAACGTAATAAGAATTATATATTGTATTTTATTTGTCATACTCGTTATACTATTCTTTAAAATATTATTAAATTTGTTGATGTTCTTCTTACAAAAGGTCGATCACGACCTTGCAACACAGAAAGACTCAAAAAGGTGCTGGAGTTGGAATTCTAAAGCACTTTTCGATGGCTAAGTCAGTGGATGAATTTTTTATATTTAATATGACTAAAAAAGCTTAGAATAGAAAGATCTGCCTTACCTTTGAGTTTGCTTACCTTTTTTTATAAGCATTTTTTGGGACATAGAGTCAGGTGATTTGACAGGGGAACAACTAGCGCCAAGCTAACTGTCAAGCTATGGTGTCTTGTGATCGGCTCTGTTAGGCGGCTACCATTTGAAAATGTCAATCCTGAAATCATGTCGCTATCGAGTGGTCACATCGATGTCGATTTATATTTTGATGGTAGCTCAATCGCTTTGGTAGCCTTGTTGATGGTGACAACTATGTGAGATGACGACGAAGCATTTGGTAAATCGCCCAAGTGATACAACAAAATTCATTCTCGTGGCAACCTCAATACGTTATATAATATCCATAACACCACAATTAGATTCATAATCATAATTTTAGATTATGTTTCTAACTCGTTGATAATTAAAAGTAGACATTGATTAGTTAAACAAATTAAATTTGTTATGGATGATTCAAAGCGAAAGAAATACTATTGTCATTTTTTATTTAATAATTTTTTATTTTAATAAGTTAGTAAAATTTTTTTTGGTTAGAGTATTAAAAAATAATATAATTAAAGAAAGTTAATTGTAAGTTTATGGTATTAATATCATATGACATGGCGTGTTCCGACTTAAATCCAAAAAATCACTTTTTAGTGAATTCTAATATGATTTAAACTGTAATTTTAATAATTAAAAGAGAAATAAAAACAAGTTTACAATTTTTTTATATCTAGAATAATAATAAAAAAACCCTCAAATTCTTTCACTAGAATGGAGCATACAACCAGAGGTAGTAATTAGATGGGTTCGAACGGTTTCGAGAAGGTCATTTTGGGTTCAAATTTTTTTGAGTTCGGGTTGATTCAAGTTCAGGTCAATTTAAGTTCGAGTTTGAGTATATTTTATATTATTTTTTTATTTTATGTTAAATACAATCACTTTTACGTAAATTTAAATTCTAAGCATATATCTGAATTTGATCATGTTTGGCTAGAAAAAATCTTAGTTCGATTCTATGGGCCTAGCCATGGCTCAAAAAAATTTTGAATTCTAAGCTCAAGGCCTAATTTGGCTTAGCCGACCTATTTAAGTACAAATCATTATTCATAATATTAAAAGGTTATTTTAAAATTAATATTTATATATTTTATAATTAAATTTAAATAAAATATATTATTTTATTAAAAAACACTTGTGTTGGGCAGGCTGTCTAACTCATGAGTAGGTTTAGTTGTTAGCCTAACATATGATTTTTTTAATTTTTGATATGGTATTATCTATTATGGCTTTCATATTTTTAATTTATATTATTACTTTTTATATTATTATCATTTTTAATTATCAGTACTTGAAAATAATAATAATAATAGTAAAAAAAGTATTTAAAATTTTACTACTATCATGTATAAGCTCTCAATATTTAATGAGTTTTAACTAATTAAATTTTTTTAAAAAAATGATAAATGGATGATTTACTTTATTGATAATGCTTTCAAAACTAATGATATGATTTACTTTTCAATAAGTTTTTATTTTATCATATATAGATCTGCTCAAGGATCAGGCTACCAACTCAGCCCAAATGGGCCTGGGCTCGGGTTCTCATATGTTTGTTTCAAATTAGTCCGACTTGACTTAGAACAATGATTTTAAATTTAAATAATAAATATTTTATTTAAATTTAATTATAAAATATATAAATATTAATAAAAAAATTCTTTAATGTGATGAACAATAATTATAATTTGAGCAGGCGAGTCTAGGCACATTAAATAAAGGCTCGGGCTTAAGATTTTAATAAATTTAGGCCGCAATACGGCCCAACCCATTTGCAGGTTTAATCATATATAAAATATAAATTAAATTTTTAATATTTAATTGAAATATATATGATATTAATATTTAATATTTGATTCATTTTTTATATAGCATTATCTATTATGGCTTCTATATTTTTAATTTATTTTATTATTTTGTTATACTATTATAATACTCTAATTATACTTACTCGAAATAATAATAATAATAATAATAATAATTATTATTATTATTATTATAACAAAAATATTTAAAGAAGTATTTAAAATTTTATAACTAAAATATATAAACTCTAAATAGTTAATGAGTTTAACTAATTTAATTTAAAAAATATGATAAAATTTTTAAAGTTCATGATATGATTTATTTTTTGATGAATTATTATTTTATCATATATAGATCTGCTTAAAGGTTGGGCTACCCACCTAACCCAATTTGGCATGAGCTTGGATTTTCATGTTTTTGTCTTATATTAGCTCAACCCAGTCGAAACAATAATTTTAAATTAAAATAACATATATATTTAAATTTATTATAAATATATAAATATTAATAAAAAAATATTATTTAATGTGAGAAATAATAATTCTAACTTAAATAAACAAGTCTGGACACGTTAAATATGAGTCTAGGCTTATGATTTTGAAAAAAGTTAGGCCACAGCTCAGTCCAACCCAATAGTAAGTTTAATTATATATAAAATATAAATTAAATTTTTAATA
This sequence comes from Adansonia gregorii, assembly GCA_038382025.1. Taxonomy (NCBI): domain Eukaryota; kingdom Viridiplantae; phylum Streptophyta; class Magnoliopsida; order Malvales; family Malvaceae; genus Adansonia; species Adansonia gregorii. The sequence continues at coordinate 7,805 of JBBYHO010517759.1, read as the reverse complement.
TTTAATAAAATTATATATGGTATTAATATTTAATATTTCATATTTAGTTCATTTTTATATAGTATTATCTGCTATAGCTTTCATATTTTTTAATTTATCTTATTACTTTGTTATACTATTATCAGATTTTAATTACCATTACAAATAATAATAAATTATTATTATTATAAAATAAGAATAATATTCAAAAAAATATTTAAAATTTTACTATTTACATACTCAATATTTAATGAGTTTAACTAATAAAATTAAATAAAATGTAATAAATGGATAATATACATTATTGATAATATTTTCAAAACTCATTATATAATTTATTTTTTGATAAATTATCATATATAGACATGTTCAAGGGTCGGACTACCCAACTGACCCAATTGGGGCTGGGTCTAAGTTCTTATATTTTTATATCAGATTAGCCTGATCCAACTCAAAACAGTGATTTTAATTTAATATATTTTATTTAAATTTAATTATAAAATATATATAATATTAATAAAAAATATTCTTTAATGTCATAAATAGTAATTTTAGCTTTAATACGTAAGTCTGAACATGTTAAATAAGAGTGTGAGCTTGGGATCTTAAAAAAATTTAGACCCTAACCCAACCTAACCAATGAGCCAGTTTAATTATATTTAAAATATAAACTAAAGTTTTAATATTTAATTAAATTATTAAAAAATATTAAATTAAAATTCATAATTAAAGTTTTTGATTTATTAAAAATTATTTAATTATAATATGTTGATATTTATTTTTAGTATTAAATTCAAATTCAAATTCTAGTCGAGTTAGAATTATTTTCGATCTGAATCATTTCAAGTTTAAATCATTTCAAATTTAAATTTTTTTGAATTCAAATCATTCTAAGTTCTAACTATTTCAAATTAAAATTTTCTCAAAATCAAGTCACTTAACTTTTTAAATGTTGAATTCGATTCAGGTTCATATTCAAATTTTTTCAAACAAATTTTTAAGTACATTTCTCTACCTCTACATATAACGCTCCTTCTCTGGTGTCAAGGCGGGCAAGCGCCAATTACTTCATGCAGTCATCTTGTTATATTCACAAGCTTGATAGTCTTTATCCGCGAGTTCCACCGTCTGAGTTTAGCAATCCGGGTGGCCAGTGAAATGGACTTAACACCGAAGCCAAAGGCCAACTACCACCTCCTACCTTAATTATTAACAGAATAATGCCATAATTTGCATCAACTGCCTTTTTTATTTAACAGGCCAAAGTCGGTTTTTCGAATAAAATCGACGGAAGCAAATTAAAGACTATAACTAAAAAAACCACAGTTTAAATGGCAATCCAACAATTGAAACAAAGTAATAAATAAAACACAAGTTCATCCAGTAGTCCAAGGAAGAAGATGAGAGGTTTATTAATGTAAGTTGATGTAGGTTTCTCCCTTCTCAATCTTCCAAAGTTCCAATTTTCCCCCTCTTAAGGCTTCCAGAGAATGGTGGTTTCAGCAATCTTTGACGTCACAACGTAGGGATCCATGTTCGATGCCGGCCTTCTATCTTCGAAGTAGCCTGTGCATTACATACATGACCAGAAATAAAAATGTTAACTTCAAAGGAACTGTAAAGATGAGAAATCACGAAAACGAAAACGAATGCTTACCCTTTCCGGCCTTCTCAGTGTCACGGCCAACTCGGATGGACGCCCCCCTGTTTGCAACACCCTGGTGTTCGGAGATTGCAAGCAAAATTTAGTAATGTGAAAATAGAGATGTATTATTTGTATGGAAATGATGAAAAGAACAAAGAGAATAATTGCATGCATACTGATGAGCTTGTTACCAAAGTGCCAACTTACCCAAGAGAACGTATTGATATCTGCAGTCTCATGGCGACCGGTCAGGCGTCTTTCATTACCTTCTCCATAGGCAGCAATGTGGTCCTTATGGCGCAAACCCAGCTTCTCTATCGCCTTCTTGATCACATCGATGCCGCCATCATTTCTCATTGACTTTGTGCTGAAACAAAAGTTTATTTCAACCAATTAACTCTTCATGCATGGAAAAGAATATATACTTAAAAAGTGTAGAACTCGTTGAATTTAGTATCCACCTATAGTTGGTGTGAGCCCCGGCACCATTCCAGTCGCCCTGGTAATGGGCAAAAAATGGAAGGAGAAAAATAAAAATGCTAAACAAGTAGACCAAGAAAACATAGCTAAAAGAAGATACAAGGAAAAGAAAAGTTCATCAATTTAGTGAAAAATGCAGCTTTAAAACCAACCGAAATGGGTTTGGGATCGAAAGACAGGACAACTCCTGCAATTTCAGTGATTCGCTGTTCAAAAAAAGAATATGGAAGAAGTTACGGTACATTCCTTGAAAGGCAAAATCATTGATTAAATAGTAAATGGATCATACCTCGAGAATGTATCGAGCAGCCCATAATTGATCCCCTGCAGATATTCCAGTGGCCGGACCGACTTGGAACTCCCACTGTTTACAAAAGAAACAAGACCAGATAAACCATAAGATCATTCATGGAAAGTAAAGCTCCGTCGAATAAAAAGAGCCTAACTAGCTAGCTTGTTAGTTCCAACAACGAGCGAAACCTACCTGACCAGGCATAACCTCACCATTGATTCCGCTAATGTTAATGCCAGCATAAAGGCATGCCTTGTAATGGGCGTCAACAATGTCCCGACCAAAGGACTTGTCAGCCCCTACTCCACAGTAGTACGGGCCCTACATGGACACAAAACTTGGTTTAGATGATCACCCCGATGAATCTTAATCAAACGCCTAGAGTAATCAAAAATAAAAATGCAGTGTGACGTATGTACCTGTGGGCCAGGATACCCTCCAACCGGCCAACCTACCGGCCACTTAACGTCCTTCTGAAGGAGAGTGTATTCTTGCTCAATGCCAAACCTGATTTCAAAAGGTTAAATTTTCAATCAATCAGATACAAATATGCAGAGAAAAAGCAAGGAAATTGACTGAATTTGACCTCTTAAAAGATTAGCAATGAGAAATATACAACAGAGGGTTATCCATTATAAGATAGTGTTAAACGATAGTCTAAAATCTCAACAAGGTAAAGTTCATTTCTTTCTTTTTTTGATAGTTTTCTTTTTATTATTTTTATTGTTATCAAGCTCAATCAATAATAGACGGAGACAAGCGGAAATGATAGAATAAAATTTATAAGATGCATAGAAAAAGGACAACCGAAAATGATAGAACTTGAGATAATCATCAAAGTCAAACAGCTAAAATGCCCATAATTTAAATAAAATTATTTTTATTATTTAGTAATGCGACCAACTGAAATTATTAAAAAAATTTCTAAGCTATTGGCCAGCCAGTTAGTTGACTTAGACTATTAATTGATCATTAGCTCTGCCAAACCAAACCTAACCTAACTAGAACAAAGATTTTGTAACTTTTCTATTAGAAGGGCCACTAAATTTTTCTTTCCGGATAAGTCTACTATTTTTGGGGGAAAAAAAGCCATTGCAGGAAGACGACAAACACCAATACACCACCACCAAGAAAAAAAAACACCTTCAAATTATTATCATGGTTATTTTTACATCATAAGTCGCAAATAAATTCAAACATTATTTTTCAATGATAGTTAAAAGGCTAGGTGTAATTCACAAAGAATACATCTTTTCTCTTTGTTTCTTGGCAAAAATGGATCGAAAGTGATAGCCCTTTCGGGGTGTAATGAAAAAGAAAAATGATAATGAAAGAAAGTAACGGCTTGGACAAAGGCGATCAATATCAAACAACCAGCAAGACGTCCGAAAGCCAACCCAACAACCGTTATAATAATTAATTTAAATTAAATTAAATTACAAATGTGATAAACTCAATTATTTAGCGATATAAGTAATAATCTAAAAGCAGGAGGTAAGGAAAAAAGAAAGAATAAATCGACAGGCCAGTGACAACATGCGACATCCTTTTCCTTGAGAAAAATCTAAATTAGGTGAGGCAACTATTTTATTTTTTTTAATCATCTTGCTGAAGAAGTCTAGAAAAGCTTTATACAAAAGGAACCCATCTAATTCAAGGTTTGAACAACATCAATTATTGACTAACTTTTTTATGGTGGAAATATGGTGGAGTTACTTTTGCACACCATTCAAATGACGCATGCTTTTTCCTTACACCATTAAAATAAAATATGAATATTCTGATTAGCTTTTTACCCATAAAAAATTATGCATGTCACAATTATGTACTTCAGAAATTTAATATTGGATTAAATTAAGTTCATATGAAACATATATAAAATATATATATGAAAATAAGAATGAAGGATGGTGATTTAAATTACATAAAGAATTTCATCACTTATGTTTCGATTTCTTTAAAAATTATATTATTATTCTTTGCATATAAAATTGGGTTGGTGGGGAACAAAAATTAAAGCCAGTGGTGAGGTCAAGGCCCATTTTTTAATTGTGACTTTTCTTTTTCATTCACTGAAGCTTTCAGTTGCACCAAACATGTATGTGAACACCTAACCCGTGGTGACCGGCAGTTGATAGCTTTTAGTTTAAGTCACTATTTTCGTGGTCCCACATAGTTTCCTTTTATTACTTTGACAATATTACAAAGAGATTCCAGGCTTTCCGGTAGGGATTTGGAATTAAGGAAAGCCAGCGCCACTTACAAATAATTAACGAAAGTCCCCAAGCAGTATAAGAAAAGGTTTAAAGAAATTTACCAAGGCTCCTCAGCAAATACGTCAGGGTGACTAAAAATCTTGGCAGCGTTGAATCTCTTATTCGTGGGAATGGGATCGCCTGCTGGCGTATAAGCATCGCATATCACCTATTATCCATTTGAATAGACATTATTACCACTGTTGACTTTCTTTTACAAATAAAATACTACCTTACCTACTACAATGGAAAAAAATTTTATTTTTATAATTAATCCTCTTTATCAATCGTTTTAGATTGGGTTGGATTGAGTTCCAATAAAGAAATTAACAATTGTATGAATGTTCAAGTCTAGTTCATCTAATTATTCAGTCTCGTTATGATCCCAACAAGACCTTACAATTTAAATTCATCCAAATTTTTACATGAAAAATCAGTCATTTTAGAGAATAATTCGCCATTTTTTTTTACATAAAGATTCTTAAAAACTATCAAACTAAAAGAAAGTGATCATCTCCAAAAAATCAACTTGAATGCATTAATCCCTTTGCATATTAATAATACTAAATTACTAGTATCAGATTAATATTAATATTAATATTAATTGATATATAATTATAAAATAATAATTATCAATCTAGAATTGGAATTTAATACTATACCCAAAGCCCTATCTATTTTTCAAACCAAATACCTGTATCAAACTCATTCAAATATTATAAAAACCTAGCCCAATTAAATTCATTAACATCACTATCAATGAAATATATTGCCACCTTATTTCATTTTTCTACGTTTATACTTATTTACGCTGCTTATAATGAGTTTACCTAAGTTTGGTTTCAAGCAACACAACTCAATTAATGAAAATCTATACTATATTAAACGACAGATTTGAGTTGGTATCGTATACTACCTCGAACAATGAAATTACTTAAAAAGTTTAAAAGTATATTAATTATAATATACATTAAAAAATAATTAAATCATTTTATAAAAAATAGAAAACAACCAATCAATTTTTTTTAAATAAATTTTTTATTCACTTTTTTTTTCTTAAACACAAACATGAAGCACGATAATATAATATAAAAAAATCAGACATTATTATATTATTAAAATAAAAATAAAAATATATTTTAAAATTACTGGTTTATTTTTAAAACTATCAACGTTTTCAAAATAGTAACCACTTGTAAAAAAGTTAGATTTTTTTTTTTTACTTTTAATTTATTTTCAAAAAGAAATTGTTTTTTCACATGATGTGAAATATCTAACGAAATAGAGTACCAACTAAAATCACGGGAGGCAAGAGAAAGAATTAATTACCAAGATGTTGTTTCCTCTTCTAAAGGGATCCTGGAAAATCGCTTGAGGGCTGATTGGTCCAAGTCAAATTACAGATAGACATGACAAATCATTAGTATATTATAAATCAAAAACAGTATCAAAATACAATCACTGAATCTGAATCGATAAGCATAAGATGAGATCTGCAAGGAAAAATCCAACAAAATAAAACGAAACGTACTATAGAATAACTTCACTATCGTCTCCGGGAGCCTGGTCCGTGCTGGAACCATCGTAGTTCCATTTGGGGAGTTTAGCAGGGTCGGTCACTGGTCCAGGCAAAGTCTGTACAATCCAATATAGTAATCAATAGTAGTAGTTATTATGGTAAATAAAACCAAGAAATTTTTGTTGGAAAAACAAAGATCATAATACTCAACAAATCAAAGTTTGAAACAGTAAAACACACCCTTGCTTTGCTCCTCAAGTCCATACCAGATCCACCGATCCTGAAATAGAATTAAGGAAGCGTTTAAAAAAAAAAGAAAAAAAATGGTATTAACTACTGATTAGTCTGAGATTGTAGATATGGAGAGAAAGGGAGGAAGGAAAGACAGCCGACCAGATATATTCAGCTATGATCTTTTCAGTCGTCTCGCTGAGGTTGAGGTTGATGAGATCGGTGAGGAGAGACATGGCTACCGCTGCTGCTTCGGCAGGAAGAGATCCGAAGAGAAACAAACTAATAGAAGGGGCAGAGCCGACAGAGAGGGTTGAGAAAAATTGGGCTTTGTTTGGTAGGTTTAAATAGGAAAGATGGAAAGTTCTAAGAAATTGTATATGTTCATTTACGAGATAAATAATAAAATAAAGTAAAAATTAAAGATAGTTTTGGCTACGGAATCTTCAATGTAAACGAGAGAATCAAGGTGATTGCCAGTTGTGCCGTGCCATTAATACCATCCGCTTTTCCCTATTGGCTATTTTTTTCTCAAATCTAATAACCTTTATTTCCCAAGTCCTTATTTTCCAAAAGGGTTGGGAACGCTTAAACGCTCCAAGTCTTCGGTCAAGTTTTGGCGCAAAAAAACAAAAATTAAAAAAAAAAAAACCTTTACCCAATATATATTGACCGAGAAAAAGAGATACTATGCAGGCAAGCCACTAACATTTATTACGACGTATTTTATTCATATGACGTATTATTTATTAAAATAAAATTTAATTATAATAATTTTAAATAAATTATATGAATAAAATATATAAATATATATTTTAAAATACATATAAAATAAATTATTAATTTATTAAAATCATATAAATTATAAAATATTTTAAATATGATTGTGATATGATAAAATATATAAATATGATATAAATATAAATTTACCTATTCTAATTTGAATTTAAATAAATTAAATTAAACATGTGTTTAATATGAATATATTTAATTTTTAAAAAAATTATATATCTATAAAATTATATTTTATATTTATATTCAAATATATATCAAACACGTTTTAAAAAAATTTCAGAAATATATTATAGGTCTAATTGTTAGTTTCTTTTTCTTTTCGTTCTCTTTAAATACTTTAGAGTAAAATATAAAATCCCAAAATCATAGAGTACTTTCATTATGCACCAAAAATGCAATTATTCGGTATAAAAAATGAAAATATAGATTTTGCTTTTACAAATAGTTAGATTTTGTAAATTAATATTTTTTACTCTAAAAATATTAATTTAATAAATACTATTAAAATAACACATTCTACAGTAATATTTTACTGTGACAAAGTAAGCGTGCACGCGACACGCGACGTGCTGAAAATCATAACAATTTTAATAAATGTGAAAAAAAAAA
>JBBYHO010517729.1:0-18907 GCA_038382025.1 Adansonia gregorii | reverse complement strand
ACTGTATCGATACTATGAACCATTGTATCGATACAATGAACCACTGTATCGATACAAGTTGATTTGTATCGATACATCCCTTTACAGAATGCATATTTGGGTCCTGGCATGGTCCAGTATCGATACATGAGTTCCTATATCGATACATAGGCTTGTGTATCGATACAGCTACATGTTGTATCAATACAAATGAGAACATTTCAAATTTTTGGCGTGTTGGGACATTGTATCGATACATGAGGACCATGTATCGATACACCTAACTAAAATTGTGAATTTTCTCATATCCTTTCTCCTCGGATGCCTCGGACTACATCCCTTGATGCCATATCTTTGTATTTACCTTTGATATGATCCCTAGGCCTTCTTGACATCCTTCAAATACTTTTTTGCCGGGCGACACATCGTCCCCTCTTACGTCGATGCTCCAGATTGTTAAAAGGTAACCCGGACAAAATAAGGTGTCTACATTCCACATAACATTAAAAAGAATAAATTTTATATTAATCTAAAATATGCACTTGGAACAAACTTTATATATTAATTCTAATTTTATTAATGAACATTTTATTAATTTTTTGTATTTCTAAAATATATAATTATATATTTAAAAATTTATAAAATAATTAAAATTTGCATATAAGCTACTAAGTACTGGTAATAAATAATAATTTTTAAGTAAACTTATGAAAAGATAATAATATTTTTATATTAAAATCCATATTCGTTAGCCCCAAAATGATATAAAATTAATTTGTTTTATAAAATCAATTTGTTAATTAATTTTACTATAAAAAATTGTAAAACTAATAATTAAATTTTTTTATTTTATAAAAAATATTTAATTACAATTTAATTATTCTGATTTTTAGTGTTAAATTCAAGTTCTGGTGTAGGTCGATATCAGATTTGGGTTTTTCAGGTTTAGTCTTTTTCAGCTGGCTTATTTCAAGTTTGGGTCATTTCCAATTTGAGACAATTTAAGGTCGAGCCAATTTAGGTTTCATTTTTTTGGATTTAGGCTTTTGATTTTTTGGTTGAATTAGGTTCAGCTCAAGTTTAAGCTTTAGTTTTTTTTGAGTGGTTGTTTGGGTTGGGGTTCATTTTGCCACCTTTAGCTAGGTGTGATTGGTCACCTATTAAAATCATTCACTAAAGCGTCACAAAACTCTAACGGAATGATTTCATTGTTTGTGTGTACCAAAACTGTATAAGTTGGGCTTGGAAGTCGGTTATACCACAAGTACTCGATCGCTTTCGTGATGCTTAACAAATTGGTGCCAACTAATCACAAATATCCAAATTTGTTTTTCTCAGTTTTAACCATATTATTCAATCATAATCCCCCTTTTATTCATTAAAATCAAACAAATATTAATAAAAATAAAATGAAAAGTATCATGGAGATTTTATTTGGAGTAGCTCAAATTTATATCTAATTCGGAGCTAAAATCTTTTATAAATGAAAACTTTTCAAAAATAAGTGACTCTAAAAATATTCAATAATTGACTCTATTTTTAATATTGCTTATCAAATCTGACCCATTTAAAAGGAAGTACAAAATAGTACACCTAAACTAAGTTAGAGAAATCACCAGTTTGAAAACAAGATTAGAATACTTGAGATTAAAATATCAGCATTTACATGTCTTGCCTTGTTAAAAAAACTTATTGACTTTATGCTTTTTAATGATTTTTCATGTTTTTCAAGTAAAAACGTTTTTGTTGGTCAATTTTATTCCTTTTTAAATGCATTTAATAGCTTAAATTTATGATTTTAAAGTTGCTTACATGTTAAGTAATGTAGCCTTACTTGGTTTGTAAAAAAAGTATTTATTTAAATGGATTTTATTTTATAATATTTTATTATTTGTTTTTTTTAAAAAAATTTACCAATGACAATGCATAAGTATCATGAAGTGTAATCTAAATATTGAAATGTAAAAGATAATGGATATATATTTTTTATGGATGTTGACATGATAGAAATAAAAGGCATGTAAATATTGATATAGCAAAGTATAGACACCTCATTTTGTCTGAGTTAACATTCAAGGCATTAGAGGTTATCACCTGACACACCATCAGAGGCATTCAAATGAGCATATATCAATTCCTCAACATTCCCTACAAAGATAGGGTGTTTAAAGAGTCAAAGGTCTGAATATTCGTATTTTTGCAAAAGTGTATCAATGCATAACCCTTCTATGTTGACAAAAGAGACCTACGTCTTTAAATTTTCAAAAATTTTCCATTTGTATTGATACAAAAGAGTGAGGTATCGACACTTAAGTGATGCATCGATACATGACCCATAGTATCAATACAGGTTTATGCCATTGATAAAATCATAATTTTTTTACCAATAAGTATCAATGCACAACTGATGGTGTCGATACAACATTCTTTGTATTGATAGCAACTTCAAAATATTGATACATTCTAGGCTTTTCCTAGGTGTATTGATACAAAACACATTCTATCGATGTTTTTGCTTGATTTGAAACATTTTTCACCCTTCATACCATGGCATTAAAACTCTAATTTAGTCATGAATTTGGCTTTAAGAGTCATCCAATATTAGACATAATTTCATACAAATTATGTGGATTTCATTTTTTAGGTTTTAAGCATTGATTTGAAACTTTTTGAGATGTCCATTAATGGTGGCATAAGGGCATTTCATGAGAAAATCAGATTTAATGAAGGAAAAAAGTAAGATTACTTATTTAATCAGCTCATGCATGGTTTTCTTTGTCTACAAGAATAAAGATTAACCAATAAAATGATGTAAGCTTGCACCTTGGTATAATGACACCATGTTGTACGTGCCAAATGTTTGAAATACCCTACCTAAGCTAGATTTTTTATAGTTGAAATTAAATCATATATAAGATACATTACGTGTTTGACAAAACATATACAAGACATATTACCTCGCCTCTAAAAACATTCTCTCCTTAGCGAAAACACTATTCTTGAAACTTCCCTTTCACCCCTCCTAAAACCTTTCAAAAACCTCTTATTTCCTTTATTTCAACCTTTAAAACTCTTTTCTATTAATACCATAGCCAAAAAGCTACTTTTCATTCCTTTCTTGCTAATCCATAGCAAAGAGAGAGAAGAAAGTGAGCTCAAAGTTGCTTGTTTTGCTATTCAACGGAAAAGCTAAGAGCTAAAGCTTTTTGGTATAACATCCACCTCTTTCCTATTTTATTTTTTGCTTTTCATCATCTTAATCAATTAGTAAGCCACACATGTTACCAAGTTCTTGTTAAGACTCTCATGCATTATTGTGACTTTCATTGTGGTATTTCTAGGATTTTGGTGATTCTCTTGATGCCTTGATATTGTTTAGATGACAAAAAATGCCACATTTCATTTTAACAACAAGATAGCCATTGTTTATGCATTTAATGATGTATTAGATGTTGATTTATGGCTTGACCAATTTTCACATGACCATTTTATGTTTAAATGTTCATGCTAGAATGTTTTGAGCATGACCATGCATTGGTTGCATTTCTAGCATGTTCGGAATTGATTTGATTTATGGTGCTATTTTGAATGCTCATTCATGGTTAATGTTTTATTTTGTTTAGCTTATCATGTATTTGCTGTACTATCTCTATGATGCTTAAAAAATAATTTGGTTTTAAAAACCAAGTTAAGTATGCTAACTTTAATCAATGAAGACTAGTATGGATTTGAAGTTTTCAAACCATTGGTCCTCTAATCTTCAGGAAAAATCAAGCTTTTCATGTCTTGATTCATGGCTAAATGAGGCTAAATGTTTTGATTTTCAAAATAAAATATCTTTTTTTACTTGTCCTAAAGTGTTTATGCCTTGATTTTAAGGTCTAATACCTCTTTGCTAATAATTTGGTTCCTTAACTACTCCAAAATTGTACGAATGAGCTTGTGAAGCTACTAACGGGCTGTTCCATTGTCCTAAACTACTCCAGGATTGTATGAATGAGCTTTTGAAGTCATTTTCATTGACCTTCTTTGTCTTAAGCATATGGATGTCTAACTCGAGCCTAGTTCTATTTTGCCTTGGCAGATTATGCCTTTAACTTGAAAAATTAATTCCAAACCTTAAATGATTATTTTGGAAATTTTCAATATTTTTTCACTTAAACAACATCAAACTGCCTTTCTCTAGATATGCCTGGATGAGAGAGCTATGGTGTTTTGAAGCTTTGCTATCTAGAACTCTTAAAATCAGTGATTTACATTCCATTTGGGTGTTTCAACCTATCAAATGAATTTTGTTAAATTTTCAAATATTTTTCCAAAACTACATGGAATTCCCTGTTCAAGAAGGTATTGTTTGTGATTTAATGATTCAAAATGGGTTGGAGCAATTTTTCAAAGTTCATTACACCTTTTCCCCTATACACGTTGCTAGTGCTAAAGCAAACTAAACTTTAAAAGTTAATTGCATCAAGAAAGTGATTTTCCAAGATTTTTGGGATATTATTATGTAAATCCTTGTTGAGTGACCTCTCCAATGGTACCTCAAAGCCTTCAGACAAACCCAGAATAAATTTAGAAATACAAGTAGTGCGATGTTGTCCCCTATTTTTTGACCAGAAAGAAATTAATTGAATTTATCCAAACCAGCTTTGCTAGGTTTCGAATGCCTTAAAGAGAATCCGAGTAACTATCCCTATGGAGTCACAAACCATAACCCATGTCCTACGAGGGTCAGATCAAGGCCTAAAAGTTTTTTTTTACTTTATTCTTTATTTTAAATTACTGATTTTAAATTAAAGCCCATATTTTCACTAGAAACTATTAAAGTTTTAATCTATGGGGATACTTTAACCCCATTTTTTGAAGAGACACTCCAACCTCATTTTTTCAAACTTTACACAAAATCCAAATTTTCTCTCTCCCAAGCACTTGTAAGCCTTTTAATCCAAACCTTTTTTTTTCATATCTTAAGCGATCATCGGGTCCAAATATGTCTCAAAATTGTCATTTCGGTTATTCCTCAATAGTCGAAGACAATCATGAGATACATCTCGACCATCCTACCTTTTCTATGCTTTTGTGTGTTTATTTTATTGCAATATTTATTTCACTCCTTTTCTTCTTACTAATGTGTTTCTCTTCGCAGTGTCCATGTTGTATTTATATTTTTACATTGTTTTAAAAAATTACAGGGTAATGTTTTGTGTTGATATCTTTCTAGTGCTTGACAAAAAAAATTTGATTTCCAAGAATTAAATTTGAAGATAATTTATAGTTAAAAATCTCAATGTTCCCCACCTCTCTAGGGTGCATATGAGATTCCAATTTTCTTTAAAACCTAGGTCTACTATTTTATATAAAATTAGTCCATACAAGGGGATCATATCAACATAATGAAAAGTTAATATCAAGAAAACCAAAACCGATATAAGATATGGCTAGCAAGTATTGAGTTCAGGCATTGTGGGGATGTTAGTATTTCCCTATGTGCAATAAACTTCAAACCCAAGTTACAAATCTCTAGGCCGTGTAGACCTTGGAATCAATGTTTTAAGTTTTGTAACTTGGAATATTGGTTTCGATAGGCATCTAATCACACCTAGGCCAAATCATCAGTGGTAACTCCAAGTATTGGCCACTTCATGGTGGTCATCCAAGATTAGTTAGACGAGCGATTCATCCAACGGCCTTCCTTTTTACTTTTATCTCATCATGCCTACCCCAAATCTAGATTAAGGTATATTCCAAAGGCACACTTTTAAGTCACATGCATTAGTTGAGCAATTAGGTAGAGGCATGTCATGACAGCATGGCGACTTAATTAGGGATAATTTAGAGAGTTAAGCCTACAACTAGCCATGTCTCACTTGGTTCTCGATTTCTTTGGTTTTCGTCATTATTTAACTATAATCCCTTTTTTTCTTTGTATACTAATATTTGACATTTCATGATTTTTGCTTTATGGTTACTAGGGGCTTTCCTGCTCCTAAATAAATGTTCATCAATTTGATAAGTGGTAATAAGGGGCAACCATAGAGGTTTGATTATTTCCTTAGCACACATTATGCATTCGCATTTACATTTGACTCTCACCAAGCTCTATAGTGGGATTAAGTCTCAAATGCTAGGAGGAAGTGAGCTATCTACCTTAATGAGTAACCCTCCCCATCGGCATAGCAAGAACTTTGGGACTATAAATTACCTATCTCTTTTATGAGTAACCCTCTGCATCTGCATAGAGAAATGCATCCACCGCATCAAACCCAATCTACCAACCTTACAATGGGCCTAGGATTGCCGTGCTTGGACTATCTTCATCTAATGAAAAAGTGATTTGAATACTGATTAAATGTCAACTTAAACCTTTATAGTGAGCTAACAAACTAAACTATGTCAAAAGCTCCATTTTTCAAAAACTATTAAAGTTTTCATTTTTGGAATATTCTAACCCTATTTTTCAAAAGGATATCTAACCTTGCTTTTCAAATTTCACTTAAATTCTAAATTTTCTCTCTCTTTTGAACATGATTGGTCCTTTTAACCAAAACCTCTTTTTTCCATACCTCAAGAGACCACCATGTAAAAACATGTCTTAAAATCTTGATCATCCATTCTTTCTATGCTTTTATGCTGTTATATTCTTTTACATCTTACTAACACATTCTTTTCATGGTGTCCATTTTGCAATTACATTTCTAAGTTATTTTTGAAAATTACAAGGCAATGTTCTTTGTTAGAATCTCTCCAGTGTTTGACATGGAATATCTGATTTTCAAGAATTAAACTCAGAGATCATTTTTCGTTATAGCTCTATGTTACCTATTTATGAGAGGCGCATATGAGATTCAAATTTTCTTTGAAACCTAGGTCTACTATCTTGTACAAAATTCATGCATACAAAGGGATCATATCAAAATAATGACAAGTCAAAATCAAGGAAATCAAAATCAATGTAAAACATAGCTAGCAGGTAATGATTTTCGGCGTTATGGGGATTTTAGTATTTCCCCACATGTAACCAACTCCTAAGTCTAATCAATAAAATCTTTAGACCTGAAACCTTAAAATTAGTGTTTCATGTTTGTAACTAAAAATATTAGTTTCAATAGGCATCCGATCAAACCTAGCCCAAATATTAGTGGCAACTTCAGGCATTGACCATCTCACGGTGGCCATCCAAGACTATTTGAATGAGCAATTTGTTTGAGAGTTTTCCCCTCTACTTTTATCTCATCACGCCTAATACAAATCTCGATTAAGGCCAAAGGCACACTTTTACGTCTCATACATTATCTGAGTAATTGGTTAGGGGCATGTCATGACATAAAGGAAAGAAGAGATGAGTAAAATGATTTTATAAATTAGCAAATCTTTGAAAAGAACTTGTATAGACCAAATACCTTTACTTTTTGGAAGAAATATAAGGCCAATGCCAAGTGTGTATAAATTTTATTTTCTTAGTTTGTCTAATTGATTAGGTTGTCACATTAGAAATGAGCAAGCAAAGTATTAGCATTATTGGGGTATTTTAGTATCTGTCATAATATGACTGGGATGTGAATCCTAACTCCTTGAACTTAAAAAGTAGGTAAATTTTTTGTTTTTATATATATTATTTTTCATGTTTAGGGATTAAGTTGTTGAAATTTTTCACTCAACTTAACCTTAAATAGTCATTACGAAATGACCATTTGTCTTTGAGTCACCATCAATCTATTTTGGCTAGGTAAGATTGGTTATCTACTTAAGTTTATCTTTTTAGGGTTATGAAAGCCCTGGAAATAAACTCCATGGTCTACATTAATCGGAGATCATGTGGAAAGGTTTGGAGTCAGTTTACAATTGTGAGTGAAGATCGATTCGTTTCATGATGCTTAAATATCGGTATTTCTTAATTACATGTTAATTTAAATCTCAATTTTTATTTGGTTTCGTATTCGATATTTAATTACAATTCTCATATTTCAAAAATTTCTTAAGCAAAATTATTATTCCATCTGACAAAATCAAGTTTTAAATATTTTAAAGAATAAAAATTTCATTTGTACCCCACGAGATGAAATTGGAGAACACAAAATTTTGTTTTATGAAACCTAGAAAATCCTTATTTTTACTTATTTAGAAAAATGTGTCTCTTTATTAAGATAATTAGCGAAACCTTCCCAAATTCTAAAAGACATTTCATAAACTATTTCAACTTGGAGGCATTGCCTTGATTTTTAAAAATTTTGATTTTATAAAAAAAGATAATGAAAGCTTGTCCTAGGACTTGGTTTCAATGGAAAGTATAAAGCTAGATTTAAAAGACTAGGACTTGGTTGAAGAACCAATAATACTCCTAAAGTATACCTTCAACATGAAAGTATCTCGAAGAACTTAGAGGATCAGTTTTAAGGTAAATTATTGAAATGCCCTCCAAGATATACCTTTGACATGAAAGTATCTCGATAACCTTAAAAGACTTAATAACATCATGAAATAGCCAACCTATCCCTAAAGCACACCTTTTGCAAGAAAGTATCATAGTGGTCTTGAATGACTTGGTTCTAAGGTAAATTACTAAAATACCTTTTAGGTATCCTATAACATGAAAATATCTTGGCAAACCTAAAGGGCGCTATAATGATGTGTAATGATAAATATATCCAAAATGGGTAACTTATATGGCAAATATAACCTAAAATGCAAAAATTACTAATAGGTCTCTAAATTTTTCAAAATTACACTTTGGCCCCAAAATGACCTACAATGGTAAAAATTCATCCAAGATGTTCTAAATACCCTAAATGGGTAATTTATAAGAGAAATGACCTAAATAGCCCTAAAATGTTAAAACTTTTCTAAATGATCTCTAAACTTTCTAAATTTGAAAAATTATCCCTAAATAATTTAAAATGCATAAAATAGCCTTTAAATAAAATTAAAATGCATGGAAAATATTTATAATAAGCCCTGTAGTACTCGACCAAGCATGAGAGGCCTTGAAATTTTTTCTTAAATTTTGCAATTTGGTCCTTATAGTCTCTAAAATTGCTAAATGGCTCAAAAATGCCTTAAAATTGAAAAATTCCATTTCCTAGGCAATATCCTTTGGGCTTAAGCATGTAAATATCCTTGAATGAGTTTGAAAAAATTATGGAATAATTCTTAGGGTTTGACCACGCTAGACATAACCTAAATGGCTTAAAAATTAGAAAAACTATGTAACAACCCCTACATGTGCTGCCATGATTCAAAATAACCCTTAAATGGCCTAAAAACATTTTAACCCTAAAACTTTTAACTATTTACAAAATAATCTCCAAAAAATTACTTTCCATGAAATTAGACCTAAATGCATGTTAATATAGTCCCAGAATACTACCAA
Source organism: Adansonia gregorii (assembly GCA_038382025.1). Taxonomy (NCBI): domain Eukaryota; kingdom Viridiplantae; phylum Streptophyta; class Magnoliopsida; order Malvales; family Malvaceae; genus Adansonia; species Adansonia gregorii. The sequence continues at coordinate 9,561 of JBBYHO010517729.1, read as the reverse complement.
GCTCAACACACAACAAAAATTATTGGAAGTAGCAATATCTAAGAGAAGTCATGAACTAGTTGTGAAAATAAAAATGCTAAATCAATCATGCATGAGCCATGAAATCCATCAACAATAAAATTTACTTTAACACATATAACATGATTTAAAGCATATAAATTTTAAAAATATGATTTTAATGAAATCTGAACAAAAATTAAGGAAGTAAGGTCATGGCACCAAGTTTAGCCTTTAAATCATAAATCATGCTATAGCTTAAGCTTAATCACCTTAAATGATAAGGATCGTGAAACTATCATCAAAAGATGGAGTAGATGAAAATGAAAAAAATGAAATGAAAATGATTTTAGGAAGAAAAGTAAAGAAAATATACTTTTCTATAAATAAAAACTCTTAATCTCAACACTTAAAAATGAAAATTTTCAAGGAAGCTTTGTTGAAAATTTTCTAGAAAAGCTAATAGAGTTTGTTTTGCTGGAAGACGAAAAATAGAATGAAAAAATGAATCCTTTATCTCATGGAATTGTTGTCCATATCATGACAAAAATGCGATAATTTTTCTTTTACTTTTTTTTGGTAGAAAAAAATTTGTTTGACAATTTGTCAAAAACCTCATGCTTTACCCATGCTTCATGTAAGATCTACCAACCTTTTCCCCTTTGATTGATAAATTAATTTCATTTTTGATTTTGTTTGTATTGTGATTGAAAAAAATCTCTAGACATGAGAAGACAAAAGTTGATCTAGTGGTTCTAAATAAATTTGACTAGCCAAAAATTAATCCAATGGCTAGAAATGTCTTAAAAAAATCAAACTTAATTTTAATTAATTGGAAAAAATTTGAAAGGTCAAAATTTGAATCAAAATGCCATATCTACATATATATTTTATTAGTTAAAAAAAATTAAAATTTGCTCCAATGGTTATCAACACATTTGACTTAGTTGAAAATTGATCTAATGGTTGGTAATGTGTGGGAAAATTCCACCTCAGATTTGATTGGTTAAAAAGGTTGGTTATGCCACATGGATTTCACTTGGATAAAGAATTATTCTATGTAAAAACACCTAATTAAAAGAATTCCCATACCAAAATTGGAACTACATTAATTCCATGTTAAATGGCTATTTGTTGAGATTAATAATTCATGTAACATTTAAATTACACGGACCAAATAAAATTAAGTTTAATTAGAATTTTACATAAAATTCAATTAAAAACTTAATCATGTAAAATTTTAATTGAAATTCTATAAGGAAAAATTAGATTAAAGAAATTAATCTGAAACAAGCTTTGATTCAATATCAAATGGAAGAAATTAAGTTGAAAGGACAAAGTGTAAAAAGGTAAAAATGGATTAGAATCCATGTGGTGAAAGGATGAGTTAAAATTCAACAATGATACATCAAAATAATAAAGATCCTATAGGAATTTTCAATTTAAAATCCATAAAGGAAATTGAATTAATGAAATCATTGTGTAAAACCCTAATTAGGAAAATTAGGATGGAAAATCCAAAGAAAACTTTGAAGAAATTAAGCTTAAAAATCATGTATGTCCAAAATTTAGTTCCCATAAGAAAAGGGCAGTCTCCAAGCGTTAATATCCTGCATGGGATATTCATCCATAAATTAGAAAGAAGAATAAAGATTAAAATAAATAAAATAAAAAATTTGAATATGCCAAGTGTTGAAATCTTAAAAAAAAAATTTGTAAATAAATTGAAAATTTTTATATGCAACAAAAAAGTAATTAAAAATTTTAAAAAGAATTTTTGTAAATAAATTGGAAAATTTTATATGCAACAAAAAAGCAATTAAAAATTTTAAATTCATAAAATCAAGAGAAAAACTTTTACAAAAAATCCAAGTATTTATTTTGAAATTAAAGAGGAGTAAAAAATTTTAGATTCGAAAAGACTTTACTAGAAACAACTTACGAAATTGAAAAATTTCACACTAAAATGAGCCAACTAAATTCTGAAATGTGCTTGAGCTTGGAAAAATAAAGATGAATTGAGTTCAATGCACTTCTCAAAATATTTATCGATAAAAATAAAAAACTCGAAGCTCGAAACAAGTTTTATTAAAAAAATTTTATGAGAAGAAAACTCACATTACTGAAAAAAATTCAAAATTAATTAATGAACTTGACAATTTAACACCTCATGGTATAAAATGCTAATATGGACTTTTCTTGGATAAGTATTGCCATAAAGACTACACGGGTATTAGTAAAAATATACAATAGTTGACTTACAAAAGTTCAAAAAAATTTTAAAATGAAAAAGTTGACCATGATATCATATCTAAAATCAAATTACCAAATTCAACAAAAGTAAATTCAAATGCTAATTTTTCCTCTCCAACATTTATTTTTTCATCTAGGCTTTGCTCTTTACAGACCCTAAAATTGTAATATTTCAATCACGTATCGAGTGGTCATCTTAATATGATTAAATGGGTATTAAAAAAGCCTGATATGCTTGGAAAAGGTCGACCCTTATTGGGTCGGTCGCTTGATTCTTAATCTTGGATGTTTCAAATTATTGAAAATAGGGCCCGGATAAAATTAAGTGTCTATAGCTGCCCCTCTTCGATCATTGCTAAGAATCATGAATGAGGCAAATACCATAGGTAAACTTTCATCTCAGCCATGGGATTTTGAAAAGAATGAATTTAAACATATGTGTAACAAAAAGACTTTGATAGAAAATTTGAGATTTAAAGATGACTAAGGACGAAACCTTAATAGTCATAAAAGGTGACTGGGAGGTCAGAAGAGGTGACTACGGTAGAACATAAGTCAAAAGTATAGACTAAAGTGAAACCATGATAGTCAAAGAGGTGAACAGTGTAAAACCTAAGTCAAAAGGGTTGACCACAGTGAAACCATAATTGTTAAGGAGGTCATTAAGGCAAAACTTATTAGTTAAAAAGATTGACTAGGGCATACCATAATAGTCAAAGAGGTGACCAAGGTAGAACCTAAGTTGAAAGGGTTGACCCTAAAGAAACCATAATATTTAATGAGGTGATCAAGATGAAACCTTCAGTTGAAAGGATTAACAATGGAAAAACCCTAATAGTCAAGAAAATGACTAAGGCAAAACTTTTAATTGAGAAGATTAATTAGGGTGAAACCATAATAGTCAAAGAGGTAACTAGGGCAAAACCTATTAGTTGAAAGATTAACCAGGGTAAAATCGTAATAGTCAAAGAGGTGGCCAGGGCAAAACCTTTAATCAAAAAAATTGACAAAGGCAAAACCATAATAGTCAAAAAGGGGAACTAGGTTGAAATATGTTAGTCAAAAAAATCGACCAGGCTGAAACCATAATAATCAAAGAGGTGACTAGGGCAGAATCTTTAGTCAAAAGGACTGACTAAAATAAAACCATAATAATCACATAGAGTGACTAGGGCAAAACCTATTAGTCAAAAAGATTTACCAAGGCAAAACCATTGTCAGCAATTTGCCTCCTAAAAAGTATCCTCGTGGATCAAGATGCATACGCGACTTAAAAAATATAATGCATGGGAAGGGGTAAAATTCTTGACAAGGAAGTGTCATCTTGATTGCGACTCTTATTTTATAACTCAAGAGGGGAACCATTAGATAAATCACTTATTCAATCGGTCTCAATTTGCCACCATGAAATGACCATTACTTGGAGTCACCACCAATCATTTGGGCTAAACTTGATCACATGGTCCAGAGATTCATCGTTTAGGTTTTGGTTACACACAAGGAAGTATCAACCTCTTTGTGATGTTCAAAATCATTACCTAATGTCCATATCTTAAATTAGTTTTGGTTCCTTGTTTTGACTTATCATTATTTCAATATGATCCCCTTTTATGCATGAATTTGTATAAAAAGGTAAATCCACATTGTAAAGAAAATCTTAATCCCATATGCATCTCAAAAAAGTAGGAACCATAGAAAATTTTTTATGAATTGATTTTTGAATTTAATTTTCAAAAAAAGATACTTCATATCAACCACTAGAGGGATACTAACACAAAGCATTTGCCTTTATGACTTTTAAAAATGATTTGAAAATATGAATGTAAGATAAACACCACAAAAGGAACTATGTTAATAAGACAAAAAGGCAATAATATTGTATAAAATAAATCATACAAAAGAGGGAAAAAAGGGATGATCAAAACATATCTTGTATTTGTCATTGGTTATCTAGAAATAATAGAGATGACAATTTTGATATGCATATAGATCCACTGGTTATTTGAGGTATGAAAACCAGATTTCAATTTTGAATAGAAAATTCAAAGAAATTTTGGAGAAAAAAATTTATTCTTTTAATGATTTTTGAAAAAGCAAGATTGGAAAATTTAAGTTGATGAAAATTGACTATTTCTTAACAAAAGTGAGATTTTGACATTTCTTGACAAAAATTGATAGTTTTTAATTAAAAATGGGATTTGATAAAAATAAAATTGACAAAATTTTGAAAAAATGTTTGTGCTTTTATCTAAGCTTAGGGGTATATTGACACATTTTCCTGACTCAACGAGGTTGATCAGGATTGTTTAAAGGCATTCGGATGCCTTGATGCGAGAATTTTAGAAAATTGGTTAATTTTGACAAATACTAAAATAGGGGACAAAATTGTAGCGATCCTAAGGTACAGGGGTTAAGTAAGGTACCATTCAAAAGGTGACTTGATAAGGGTTAATATAAAAATATTGCAAAAATCTAAAAATATTGCTTTCTAGGAGGAAATAATTTTTGAAATTGGATCTATTGCAATGATAACATCGCGAGTAGGGGAAAGGGTGTAGCGGTCTTTGAAAAATCATAGCTCACTCATTTGAAATTGTTAAATCATAAATGATAGCTTTCTAGAAAGAAAATCTCATGAAACTTTTAGGAAAAATATTTTATTTAAAAATTTTTAAATTGGCTGGATTGGCCCAAATAGAATGTAAATTGCTACTTCAGGTGTTCCAGACAACTTTAGTTTGAAAAATCATAACTCTTTCATCCAAAGTAATCCAAAGGAAAACCAGGCATATTGGGAAGGTTATTTAATGCCCTTTTAGGGGAAAATATCAAAAAATTCATAAAAAAGGTTTTTAAAGTTCATTTTCTAAGACATGATGCAGTGCTGCCACAAAAAAATAGGGAAGTTTTTTTTTTGGTTTTTGGAGCTTTTTAAAGCTAGACTTAGGTTTTGGACATTTAAATGTCCTTAATAATTGAGGATCAGTGAAAATAGCTTCAAGAACTCATTCATACAATCCAAGGGTAATTTGGAACCCATTAATCATGTCAGTAGTAAGGACACTAGACAAAAGATCAAGGCACAAATAATTTTTAACAATGAAAAAAGACATTTTATTTTTGAAAATAGAACATTTAGGCTAAAAAAACTTCAAATCCAAACATGGAATGCTTGATTTTTCTCCAAGAGTGGAAGACCAGTTAATAGAAAACCTTGAGCTCTAGTCAATACTTATTAATTGAGATTAACATAAGCTTAACTTAGAGGTTTTAGGAAAATAGATTTTTGACAAGCAACAAACAAGCATTTTGACAAGCATGTAATGAGCTAACATGATATTCATGTGAATAAACATGGAAAGCACGTTTAAGTAAGCGAAGAAGACATTCAGACATGGAAAATGATGACAACATGTGAAGATAAGCATAAAAATGCATGATTATGTTACCTCAATGGATGACATCAAGAAATATGCCATGGAAATGATATAAACATACTAAAACAAAGAAGAACAACTTGCTGGAATTTCATGACAGCATAAAAACATATTTTTAAGATTGAAAAAAGTTCATAGGAATAAGAAAACTTGATGAAAGAGTCAATAAAACATGAAAAATCCTATGTCTAGCACATCTATGGCAACGATATGCATGAAGATCCAAAACTAAGGTTATGGTTAGCATGTTAAAGTTCACCAAAATGATAAAAATGCAAAAACAAATAGATGAAGGAAAAAATGACATGGAATATACCCTAAATACTTTGAGAACCTTATTGAGCAGAAATGGTTTTGAAAGTATACTCAGTTTCTTGCCTTCCCTTGCTATGATTTAGTAAAAAAGATGGCTAGGAATGAGCTCGAAGGTGTTATATGAATAGATGGGTGTTTTTTAAGGAGTGATGATGGTTATGAAGGGTTTTTGGAGGGGCTGAGGAAAAGCTATAAGAATGAAAACATTTTTTGTGTGGTGGCTAACGTAAATATATGTAAAATTTCCTTAGTTTAGCTCGTAACATATCTTCTATAGGATTTAATTTTAGCCATGAAAAACCTAACAAATGTAGGGCATTTCGAATATTTGGAGTATGCAATATGATGAGCCATTGTTCCAAGGAGCGACCTTTCAACATTTTATTGGTTGATATACAACTTTGGTAGTAGAGACAAACCATGCATAAGTTGACATCATAAGTAGGGTCTAGTTTGTCCTTTATTAATCCACATTATAGCATGAAATGCCTTTGTAAATAGCTGACTAGATCATTTAAAAATGTTACAACCTAATGTTTAAAGTCCAAAAATGAAGTCCATATGATTTTTGGGAAGTTATGTCTAATACTGGATGACTTTTGGAGCCAAACTCGTGACCAAATTTGTGTTTCAATGGCATTGTGTAAACGGGTGACAATGACACGAATTGGACAAAAAACACAAGATGTATTGATACATTGCATATTGCATTGATACAACTAGGTAAAAACCCATAATGTATCAATACATTTCTAAAATAATATTGATACAATCACTTATGTATTGATACATTTTGGCCAAAAATAATATTTTAGCTATGGCATAGCCCTGTATCAATACAATTAACTCATGTATTAATACATTCCCCTTTTGTATCGATACAAATGATAAGTTTTTGGATTTTGATGATATTAAGGCTTTGTATCGATACTTAGAGGACATGTATCGATGCATAATCATAGAAATGTGAATTTTGTATTACTTTGGCTTTGTAAATGCCTTGTATGGCTAGGGATGACAAAAAGATGACTTGTTCTTACTCAAATGACCTTGATAACACCTCAGATAGTGACTTTGATGCCCTTCTTAACTTATTTTAATATGGTCCCTAGGTATTTCAAAATCTTTTTAAAAAAATTTTTGCTTGACATTGCGTTGCCTAATAGTGCTCATTGTTACGGTACTCGTTGGTAATCTTGATTTTTTTTACTCATATAATTTTATTCTATTACTTTTCCATTAAGTCTGAAGATACTAGAAATTGGCCCTAGCAAAATATAATGTCTATAGTTACCCCTCTTTGGCTATTGCTGAGTATTAGATATAAGGCAAGAACCAATAGACATCATTTTGTCTGAGGTATGCTTATATGATTTAAAAAAAACCTAACATTAATATCACGCTAGGACAAGAACGATATTTTAATGGTAATTTTAACCTTTGTAAGGAGGTATAGTTTAAGTTTTTTTAGATTATTTTTATTTAAAACCTAGATTATGATCTTGGGCTCGACCTATCCCAAGTTTAACTTAGAAAGTGACAAAAGGGCTAAAAAGTTAGAGCTGACCTACTAGTATTATTGGATTTGATGTTATAACAAAATTTTAAAGAAAAAAACAACTAGTCGAATTAGACCCACCAAACTTATTAGGTTTAATCTTTTTAATAGGGCCACTTAGTCGGGATTGGCCTATTAGCATCACTAGGCTTTACCTTTTGATAACATGGGCTAACTAGCTAAGACTGACCTACTGGCATCACTTAGCTTTACCTTTTGATGATGTGGGCTAACTAGTTCCAACTAACCGATCAGGGTGCCATGGGCTTAGACTTTTGATGACATGGGCCAATAGCTAGGACTGACCTATCGGTGTCGTTAGGTTTAGACCTTTGATGACATAGGCCAATTAGCTAAGACTGACATACCGATGTTCTTAGGCTTAGATTTTTGATAACATGGGCTAATTAGTCGGGACTAATCTACTGATATTATTAGGATTTTGACCTTTAATGATATAGGCTAATTAGTCGAGACTTACCTACCAGTATCATTCAGCTTTAACTTTTGACACAGGCCAATTAGCGATATTGACCTACCGATATCATTTGGCTTTGACTTTTGATGACATAGGCTAATTAGCCAAGGCTGACCTATTGACATCATTAGGCTTTGACCTTTGATGACTTAGGCTAGTTAGCCTACCTTAACTACCACAGTTATTGGGTTTTGACTTTTGAGTGGGCCAGTTAGCTTACACTGACCTACTAGCATCATTAAGCTTTGAGCTTTGATGACGTTGGCTAATTAATTGAGATTAACCTATTAGTGTCACTGGGCTTTAACTTTTGATGAGCTGGGCTAATTAATTAGAATTATCCTACTGGCATTATTTGGCTTAACTTTTGATGACATGGGTTAATTAATCGAGATTGATCTATTGATGATATCTGACTTTCTTCACATGGGCCACTTTGCTAAAACTAACCTATCAGCATCATTGGGCTTAATTCTTTTTACTAGGCCAATTAGCCAAAATTAGCCTACTAGCATTATTGGGCTTAATTCTTTTAACATGGGTAAACTACTCGAAACTAGCCTACTAGCATCGTGAAGCTTAACTCTCTTGATATAAGCTAATTAGCTTGAACAAACCTATAGTCATTATTGGCTTTTACTCTTTCAACAAGATTTCTTAAAGAGATAGGGTTCTTACTTGAGTGACCTTCTAATTTGCTAATTTTTGATGTCAAAGATTCTTACTAGAAAGCTCTTCGAGGTTTGATAAATTTTGATTGACGTGATGCTGACAAAATAATTTTATAAAATGATAATATGAATGCATGATACGATAATGCAAATACAACTTCCTTAAGACATAAAGTCTAAGAAAAGCATAGACATTGCAAGTTATCTACTTGACTGGGTGCTTTGACGACTATTTCCCTAATGTCTTAACTCAAGATGATGACTTTGAACTTAATGGGTTTTATGATCATGACCCTTCTTGGATGATTTTATGCTTGGTTGGTTGTTATTTTGACTTGGGGTACCCATGTTTTCTCTTGACAGGGTAAGAATTTAGATGATCATGTTTCTTAACTTAGGACGTCTAATGACTTTTTCTGATAATTTAAGGATTTTTGTTTTTTGTTTCATAATATATGATGGCCATTTCTAACAAGTTCTACTATTTTTGCCGACTATTTGAGGCCCAAATGACTTTGGCTTGGTTGTTGGTGTATCTTAACAAGATGGTTTAGTGTTTGAATCTTGTGTACAAGCCTCTTATATTTTCTTCATTTTTTTAATGTTATATCAAGAAATCTTTGTAGACACCATATTTTATCCGGGCTAATTTTGTTCTAACAATCTGGAGCATCGACGTAAGAGGGGACAGTTATCGCCCGGCGAAAAAGCTTTTAAGGATGTCAAGAAGGCCTAGAGATCATGCCAAAGGTAAATACAAAGATGTGGCATCAAAGGACGTAGTCTGAGGTATCCTAGGGACAAAGGAATTAAGAAAATTCACAATTTTACTTAGGTGTATCGATACATGGT
>JBBYHO010517718.1:0-18909 GCA_038382025.1 Adansonia gregorii | reverse complement strand
GTTCTAGAATACCTTTATTAGGTTCACCATATAGGGTATCAGTAAAGGTAGCAGTAATGATATCTTCTTCTCCACTAATACTGATAACTTTTTTTTCCAATTACAAACTTCAATTTTTGGTGCAAAGATAATGGAACTGCTCCCGCATAATGGATCCTTGGCTTTCCTAAAAGGTAATTGTATGATGAAACAATGTCCATCACATGAAAGTCAACCTTACAACTGCATGGGCCTATTTGGAGTAGGATAGTGATATTTTGTATAATGGTTCTATAGGTTCTGTCAAATGCTCACAAAATTGTGTGACTGTTTCAAATGTGAAAGCATCAATGGGGAGCTTATTCAAGCATAACATAGGCATTACATTCAAAGCTGACCAATTATTGATGAGTACCTTAGGCAATATGCTCCTTTTATAGTATGTGGTGATGTGAATGGCTTTATGATTTCCTCTTCTTTCTTATGGAATCCCATCATCGCTAAAGGATATGTAATTGTTAGCCATGATATTGTTCACTAGATGATCTAGCTGGCCTATAGAAATATTGGGAGAGACGCAAGCCTTATTCAAAACTTTCAAGAGTTCATTTCTATAAGCTTCAGAGTTCAACAAAACTGATAGCATGGATATTTTGGTAAGTTGCTTATTTAGCTGATCCACGATATTGTATTCACTATGTTTGATGAACTTAAGAAACTCTAATGCTTCTTTCTCACTTATAGGTTCCTTGGTAACTTTTGAATCTGACCCTTTAGTTATAGACTTTCAGTGTTTGAAAATTTTGGCTAGTATCTTTTTACTGAGCTTTATCTCTTAAAGTTAGTGGTGCATAACACCTACCATTTTGAGTTAAGTGGCTTACCTTTGAAAGATCAATATTTGAGGCTAGTTGACCAGATTCCATGACAATTAAGATTTTACTCTTATCATTCCAGGGAATAGCCTTATTGTCTTCGTAAGGTAATGAAGATGGCAATTAAATAACCATCCTTGGTGCAGATAGGGCAAGAGCAACTTGAGGATGCGATCGATTATCATAAAAAATCAGTGGTCTTCTGAAGCCATAAGAGGGATTGTCTCTATCCCTTATGTGGTTTTGACGGATGAAAGTGCATCTACGGGTCAAATAGTTAAGGTTTGCTTCTTATCATAAAATTCGATGCTGCCTTCCTTAGTTATTCTTTGGACCATGGCACGAAACTCTTTACACATCTGAAAGGTATGGAAATCGCAAAAGTTGCCAACTTTTTCCTCTTTCTTCTAGACTCTATTAACTATTTTGGCTTTCACTAGAATCTGTAAAACTATGCTTATTGGCATTCTAAGCTCTTCCACATTTTTCATAATCTCACAATCTTGCTCAGCAATGAACCTTTCTAAGTCTGCACCTGCACAGGTTTGAGATGAACTAGCTTCCTTGTCGAACCTCGACTGTCATGTTGTTTCAACTTTTTCTTTCCTCTTGCCCCTACCTGATTTTTTTTCAAAGCCTCATCTATCATCCCATAAAGTATGACTATGTTTGCAAAGCTTTTAGGAGTCCTTTTTGCCACTTCATCATAGTACGATGATTGTAGTGTGCCAATGAACCTAATGATCATTTCCTTATCTATCAATAGTGGTTAAATTTAGATTGCCTTTTCCATCCACCTAGAGACATAATGCGTAAAGCTTTTATTTTGGTGCCGTTCCATACTTATAAGAGAAAAGTAAATCAAGATGCCATCGTTATTTGCTTTTTGCCCTTTGATGATGTTAACAGAAGGGTAAGTCAATTGATGACATTCCTCATAGAATTCTATCTCGGATCGGTCTATCATTCCTTGGACCATTTTTAGGAATGATGGACATTACTGTAAATAGTGCTTTTGAGCAAAGTAGTAGCAAGAGGACTCTATGAATTCCTCTTTTAGGCTTACTATCCCAACTTTCCTGAATACTTGACACATTCTACTCATTAGCATCTTGACCTTTTTGACTTCTCTTTTGATCTAGCAGCCTTTCTCCTTAATCATGGCATTTACCCTCGGTTTAGTGTGATTAGGGAGTGGGTTGCCTTAACATTTGGTCCGGGCCCTTGCTCTATTTTGATTATGCCCCGTTTCAGCAAGCCCTACTCCTTTCTCTTGAATAAGATGCAGTTCTCAATTGAATGTCCCTGTACTCTAGCATGATATTCATAGTAAGCATTCTTATCATAACAGTTGGGGTATGGTGGAGATTTCGGGTCTAAGAACACTAGGGTGACCAATCAGTTAGCTAATAGATGATTGTAGATCTCCTTATATGAATATGGTAAAAGGTCAAAATGTTCCCTTTCTCGGGGTGCTTGATGATTACTTATGGCTCTACCATTGTTTGTGCTAAAGGTTGCATGCTTGGAGGAATGTTTTGAACATGATTTGGTGTGAGGGTGACTATTGGAGCAATCCTAGTAAAGCGAACTACTGGTGTCATTTGGTAAGGGCTAAAACTTGGATACAATATAATAGGGGTATACACCCTTTGAGTTGAGCATGGATTTTGAGGGAACTTCGCGGTGCTACAATTGACAATGTTTTAATTTTTTTTCCTATCGTTTACTTATTAGTTTTTTAATTAACCCAGATGATTCTCCCATAGATATTTTCTCACTTTTGATGGCATTATCAATCATCTCCCCTGATATGACTAGATTAAGAAAATTTTTCATAGTATTTATCACCAACTTCTCATAGTAAGGAGCTTTTAAAGTGCCATCAAACATAACTATCATTTCTCTTTTAGTTAATAGAGGCTGAACCTAAGCTGCCTTCTCTCTCCATCTTTAGGCATACTACCTAAAACTCTCAGAGGCTTTCTTCTCCATGTTGATGAGGGAGACGCAATTTAGGGTCCAGTCATATACGTGCTTATATTGGTCAAGGGATGCACGAGCTAGATCTCTCTATGTTTGAATTCTTATAGGGTCTAGTCCTATGTAACATTGGAAAGCTGCCTTAGTTAAACTGTCTTAAAAGCAATGGATTAGCAATTTTTTATTTTCCACATACTCAATCATCTTGCAAAAATACATCCAAAAAAAGGTTGTGGGATCTATGGTCTCGTTATGTTTTTCAAACTCTAGCACCTTGAATTTATGCGGAATGATGAGACTAGAGACCAGTCCTTTAGCCTTTGTGTCTATAATTCCAAATTTATCATTTTCTTCAATAGCTCGAAGATGTTTCTCTAGTTATTGATATTTGTTTAAGTCTTCATCATTTTTTGGAGACCTTTTTGCCCTTTCTTGTTCTGCTTGTTCATCAAGATTTGGCACTATAGATACAGTGAGTGAAGAGCCTTAAACTAAATATGGTGCTATTGCAGGATTAAGATAAATGAATGGTTAAGTTGACAAAATTCATGCTACCAGGGGATACTGTTCATGCAAAGCTACTTCATCCACATTAATAGCCTCGGTCCACTATTCAGATTACTCTCAGGGTTGGTCTATCCTTTGCTAGTGTTAATGGTGCTCATTTTTCCTTTGTCCTTTAAAGCTTTGGACAATAGTTTTGTCAATTCTATCATTTAAGATTGAAGTTCTTTATTCCTATAAGCTGATTGTTCTTGAGATTCTCTGTACATGAGTTTTAGTTGCTCAATGCAAGATTAATGATCATTCTCTATGGCTTTACAGCAAGCACGAATGTTGTAGCGATGGTGAGCTAAAGATTCTACGTTTTAGGACACTTTCATCTAGATTATTAATGGATTAGAGCTTTATAATGTGTCATGACATGACATGAAGATGGATATGAATTCATGTAGCAGGAAAAGAATTATGTTATTGATGCAAAGCAAAAAAAGAATAACTGTTATTGATGCAAATGCTAGAGGGACAATTGGAATAGGAAACAACTCCACCAATAGCATCTTTCATTACTGCAACCAAAGTCTTGAATACATATGATTACATTCAAAAATGTTTGGCATGATTACATTCTTTAATCACATGTTCTAAGAAATACAAAAGTTCTTGTTCGTGAGCTTTAGTGGGCAAAATGCTACATGCTAGAGATCAAGCTACGTCCATTATATATTCGGCCTCCAACTGAGCTGCCTAAATTTGTTTAGTGACATGGCATTGATGAGTTTGATAATTTTGGCATGCCTGATCAACTATTTGTTGCAATTCTTACTCCTATAATTCTAAGGCCCATATTAATTCATATAGCTTTTTTTGGCGAGCTTGTAATAATTGATTTAAGCCTTGAACCCTAACTATTAACATCTCGCTCCGAACCTAATTTACTTTCAAATCTTGAACTCGAGCTTCTAACCGTACATTTCTCTTTTGATAAGTTGATGTGAGGGTTCGAGCTCTGACAAGCTTCTCTTTACTATCTTTAGCCACTTTTTTCAACTGATGTAGTTCTTTTTCGAGGGTAACAATTTTTGTTGTCCACTCGATTGTAGACTTACCTTGGCAATGTGATTTATTGGCTTTGCTGAAGGCCACATAGTCTTTCTTTAGACTCTCAAGATCTTCCTTGAGATGATTCTTCTCCTTATCAGTTCATTTTTCCTTACCTTCACGTAGATAAATTTCCATCTCTAATTGACTCTTTTCCTCTTTTAGGCGAGCGATTTCCTTGGTAAGAGTTATCTTTTCTTATTTGAATTCTCATCTAAGCAATTTGATTTTCGAAAGGAATTCTTCAACTATAGATACAATAACGGATGGAGGTAAGGCATCATTAATGTGACGTATCTTCCATTCATTATACCTTAGGGCACAATATTTCATCCCAGTATCTTTCCATGCAATGAGTTTGTCTCTAAAAATGGAAGGCTAACTAAATTTTTAACTTATAATCTAACCTTCAATATTTATGGTTGCATGCCTCTAGGTCTTGAACAAAGGGAACAAATTATCGACACAAAAATATTGAAAGACCAAAATAGGTGCATAATAGATACTTCCCCATAACCCAATGAATGGCAAACAATTGTATCCCCACATCTATACATGATGGTTTGTGGTGAGAACCAAGTAGCCTTCCATGTCACATCATTCCCATTGAGATTCTAAAGTTTTTGGATCCATTGTTCCTTAAACATTTTTTAAAGCCATTCCTTTTCAAGGACTTTAGAGATAGGACTGAAGTCAAAGAAGAAATTTTATGGCCTCTTCTTTTCTTTTACGCAAAGGTCGCTAATAAGCCACAGGTGAAGCATAGTTGCACATCTAATGAAATGCCATGTCTTTACTTTCTTGTAAAAATTAAGGGCTGAAATGGTTTTAGCGATGATAGCAGGTGCCGAGTTAATGTTGCAACATAATCGAGGAACGAGATCCACCACCACTGCTTTGACATAACCTAGCATCTTGAGGAAAATAACTAGGTCATATATCGCCAAAGTGAATATATCTTGAATTTGTTGAACATCAACGGTATTTGCAGTTGCCTCTTTCAAACTAGCCCATGAAATGCACTTGTCATTTCCCTTCTTCTTGACGTGACCCTCAATCCATGTCTTAAGTGCACTGAGAATTTGGGCTAATCTTTTCTTAAAAGCTAGAGGGTTCAATACCTTGCAATATATTCTATTAGTCTTGGCCCTTTCGATGTTGAGCAACGAGGTATATTTCTCTACTGTAGGGGTCAAATCCTCATGTTTGAAGCTAAAGCATCGATATATGGGGTTCCAAAATTGGGAAGCAGCCTGTAGCATATTAACATCTAGATGGACCTAGAGTAAAAGGCCAATGTACTTATATCTCTTCATGAATGATTCCTTCTTAGTACTATCCCAGTTGGTCTATATAAATTTTAGATCTTGCTAGACATTCTGATAATACCCTATTTTGATCTTTCCATGTGCTGTCAAGATATACCTAGGTTTTAGGATGTCCCCATTTTCATGCTGTTGTTACTCGGACCAGGTTTGAACTTTCATGAAAGATTTCAACTTTGAGATGGACTGTTGCTCCATGCCAGACACCCCTCGGTAAGCACTACATTATCGGCCAATTATCCCATGGCAATAATAATAATGAAATGATGCATGCATGCAAAAGAGAACAAAAAAGACGATAAGTTAGCAGCTGTACAAAGAAATATGCACACAAAGGAATGAAACCAAAATGAAAATGCCACTTAGAAGTTTACCGCAAGAATAGACAATAAGATACATAGGGGCAAGCATAACAATCGAACAGCATCACAAGGTATCTACACTAAGATTGCCTTTACACATGGTGATTCAATACCATATAAGGGCAGGCCTAACCAAACAAGTTATGACATTCATTTGTCAATATCTGTCTCAAGTCATCAATGTGGTGACTTATTTTGGTTAGATTATGAGCTTTTAGCATCATACGTGTGAACATTCGCTTGTCATCACCCACTTGCTAAGGAAGGGTGAGCCATAGAACATTATAGCATACCCTAAAGAAATGATCATAAAAATAACATGACAAAAGTGAGCGACGATATTCACCTCCCGTTGCTTGCATAATATGTTATATAGGAATAAAGGTAAAAAGTGTTTCCCTGAGTGACCTTATTTTCTTAGTTATTATATCAGCATTCAGGTATGGTTTGACATAGTTTAGCTCGTAAGGCTCATTATATAAGTTTAAGTAGACACCTAAATAGGTATCCGAATCGCTCTTTCATCTTGTAAGGATAGTCACAGCACCCTGATCTTAGGCCTATCAAGGGTTTGGTGGAATAGGTTCAACCCGGTGGATGTATTTCCTTATGCAAATGCAGAAGGTTACTTATGAGTGACATAAGTTTACATCCCAGAAGGTCTTGCCATGCTTATATGGAAGGTTACTCATGAAGGTGGATGGCTTACTTTATCCTAATAATTAGGATTCTGCCTCACCATGGTGTTTGGTGGGAATCTACTGCAAAATTAAAGTGCACGGTGTGTGTCGAGAAAACTATCAACCTTTTTATTTTATTCTATATTACCATACATATTCAAATCAATACTTATTTTGGCACGAATAATCCCTAGCAATCACAAGACAAAAACAATAGAGATTAGTAGGCAAAAATAAAAAAGAATTATATCCAACTAATTATGGAGATAAAAAAATTGAGAACTGAGTGCAAGGTAGCTAGTTATAGGCTTAAGTCTCTTTAGCCCCTAGTGGAGTCACTAGGCTATCAATGTTCCACGTGCCTAGCCTTTACAAACTTTAGACGATCCGAAGGGCCAAAGTGTGCTTGACTTAAAAATATAATGATATTTGACATGAAGGAGTGAAGGACCATTAAACGAATCGCTCGTCCAACTAGTCTTGGATAGCCACCACGAAGTGGCCATAAACTTGGAGTGTCCATCGGTCATTTTAAGTTAAGCATGACCACATGTCTATTAAAAATAATACCAAAGATTTGTTGTTTTTGGTTGTTTTCGGTTCGAGAATTCATTACGTGTGGGGAAGGATTAGCACCCCCACGATGCCTAAAAATTGGTACCACCTAACTATATCTTACTTGAATCTCGATTTCCTTTGTTCCATTTTTATCGTTATTTAGATATAATTCCCTCTAATGCATGAAATTTTATAAAGATACGAGTCAGGATTTTAATGAAAATTTTATCACCTATGCGTCTAGGACAGGTGAGAAACATACAGGTATCGATACAACATGTAGATGTATCGATATATTAGCCTCTGTATCGATACAGGACCTTGTGTATAATACTAGGCCATGCCAAGTCCGAAACATGCATTCTGTAAAGAAATGTATCGATACATATCACCATGTATTGATACAGTGGTTCATAGTATCAATACAGTGATCATAATATCGATATGCTTAAGGTTTTTGACCAAATGTATCGATAAATTCTGCAATGTATTGATACATATAGGCCATTTTCACGGTTCGGTCATTTTTGACTCATCCACCATTGATCCAAAACTCGAATTTGACTCATTTCTTTGCACCAGGAAAGACTAAAACACATATTAAATTACAAATTTAGACTTTCAAATTAATCAAAACATCTTTTTAAGTCTAAATTAGATCAAAAGGGTCAATGTTATTTAATCACCCTACTCCTCCCTAGTTATTAGCCAGTATCACCATTAGCCACCCTATTTGCTGAAAAATCATTTCAGCATTTAAACCTACCACCCTATGCCCATCACATTGGTAGCAAGTTGCTCCCTACAGCCACCCTATAGCCATTATGCTGACATCACTTTGTCCCTTTTGAGAAATGGCCAAAAACACCACTAATTTGGCTCCAAAATGCTAGTGTAAATGGACCATTTCTATCTTAGCTAAAAAAGGTTGGATTCTAGCTCATTTTCAATTTCCAAAACCATTCCTACACCAAGAAAACCAGAATCCCATAACTCTTCACCCATCACCCAAAAATAATGCCAAAATACTCACTTTCAACCTTTACATATTCTTAAAATCACCCTTACCCATACCAGAACTAAAACCTCATTGTTTCTCTCTTTTTCTTGCTTATTTACAATAAGGAAGAGAGGAAAATTCAAGCCATCTTTGCTACTCCAACTATTTGGCCAAAAAGTGAAGTTTTGTTGGTATAACTTCTCACTTTATCACTTTTATCTTATGTTTTTTAGCACCTTCATCATTTTAGTGAGCTCTCCATGTTTCCATCACCCTCTTAGCATTATCATGCATTATTGTGGCTTTTGGTTATGGTAGTTTGGGATTTGGATTCTTGAATACTCCTTTCATGTACAAAATGCCTCATTTCATTCTCATTAGTTTGATATCTCTTGCTCATGCATTTTATGAAATATCCGTGCATCTTGTTATCCTTAATCCATGTATGAGTCATTAGCCTAACACATTTCAAGCACATTTATACATTAACTTGCATGAATCGTGCCATTTTTAGCATGCATAACATTTTTTTGTCATAATGCATAACACTTTCTTCGTCTAAACCACTGGTAAAGTTAGCATCCCATTCATGTTATGTGCCATCCCCTTGTATGCTTGTTGTTTTCTCCTTGTCAAAATCCATGTTTGATGGTACTTAAAAATGGATTTTCAAAACCCCCCAAGCCAAGCATGTTAACCTCAACCAATGACGATTAGCATAGACTCAACATTTTCCTTAAAGTTAGCAAAATATCTTGGGAAAAATTACAGTTTTCAGATCTAGAATCTTGGTCAAACGAACTCAAATCTTTTGATTTTTAAACAAAAATGGCCTTACAATTATTCCCTAGATGTTTGTGCCTTGTTTGAGTCAATTCATAAGTGGTATGATCAACGGGCTATTTCATCATCCCAATCTACTCTAACGTTATGCAAATCAGTTCGTGATGCTCATGCCACTCTTCCCTTTAGTCATAGATGTTTGCATGTTAATGACTCGAGTTTGGACTCGTAAACATAAAAAAATAAGGAATATCCCCTGCTTTGCTTTGTCCACTACTGGTAGCACAATCATTGTAAATTGAAAAATCACATTAAAACACTAAACGATTTTTCATGAATTTTTTGATATTTTTCTCTTGAAGCATGTCGAATTATCTTTAAAATGATGCCTTATTCACCCCTGGATCATCCTGGATGAGAGAGTTGTGATTTTTCATGTCTAAACTCTTTGGAACCTCTAGAATCCGAACATATATTTTGGTTGGGCCATTCAAGCCCACTAAATGATTTTTCCAAATTTTTCAAATTTTTTTCTAAAAAACTCATGAAATCACCTTTTTAGAAGGGTATCACTTGCAATTTTTTGATAGCAAATGAGTCAAGGGTTATTTTTCAAATTTTGACACACTTTGTCCCTCATATGCTCTACCAGCAGCTCAATCAGTCCAAACATGAAAATTGATTCCCCTAGAAAATGACCTTTTGGGATATGGGGAATAATTTTAGATTGACCCTCGTCGAGTTAGCTTTCTAGCAGTATCTTGTCCACCCTCTAGATCTTTCAAACCAATTTAGAATAAATTTGGGGAACAGGTTAGCGCGATGCTCCCTTGTTTTCAGTTATGGTTAAAATTGAGTTGTTTTCTCGAATTTTGTCTCGAGACATTTGAATGTCTTCGTATCACTCTGATCAGACTTGAGAACATTCTTTGACCTCCCATAGGCTTGTATCAAGGCACAAACACATTTTACATCTTGCCATCCTTATCCATAATAATGTTTTTCACCAAAAGTCATCAAATGCTCACCCATCTCCTAAATCACAAGGGTGTCAATTTTTCCAACTCAACTTCATCAAAAAGTGTTAGATGTGTCACTCTTAGGGATACTCCAGCCCCGACCATCTGAGGGGACATTCCAACCTTGCTTTTCAAAATTGTCAAGATTTAAAAATTCCTCTTTGTCAAAATTATTTGTCATCCATGGGATACTCCAACCTCACATTTTCGAAGGAATACTCCAACCCTGTCTTTTAATTGTAATTAATTTTTATCTTTTCGTGGACCCCTATAAACACGTCAAACAAACCTTGTTTAATCAAGAAACCCAGATACGTCTCAAAAATTATCAATTTGGTTATTCCCAAATAATCGATGCTAATTGCGAGATAGATTCCAATAGTCTATTCCTTTTCTTTATCATTGCATTGAATGATCCATGTTATGTTACTTCATTTGTTACCTTACTAACATGATTTCTTTGTGATGATTACTTACATTCATGTTGTCAAAATGTTTCAAATAAAATTAGAGGTAATGTTTCGTGTGGGTATCTCTCCAGTGCCTAAAGTGGAACATTCCATTTTCAAAGTAAAATCCAGAGGTCATTTTATTGAAAATCTCTATATTCCCCATCTCTTTGGGGCATATATGAGATTAAATCTTTTCATCAAAACCTGGATTTGTGTTTTTATAAGATTCATGCATTAAAAGAGGGTTATATCAAAATAGTGACAGGTTAAGATCGAAAGAATCAAAACTAAGATAAGACATAGCTAGTAAGGTACTGATTTTGGGTGTCACGAAAAGGTTTATACCTCATCATGCGTAACCAACTCTCGAACCCAAATGACAGACCATAGGATCGATGTTTTAAGTTTCATTACTCAAAACATAGGTTTCAATAGGCATCCGATTATGTCTAGCCCTAAATGATTGATGGTGATTCCAAGCATTGGTCTTTTCACGATGGTCATCCGAAACCAATAAGATAAGCAATTTGTCTTATAGTTCCCCTCACTGTATCATAAGTCAAGAATCTGTACATTCTCGTTCTCATCACATCATGAAGAAAGTCTCGGTCAAGAAGACATATTCAAGTTAAGAAAATATTTTAAGTCATGCGTACCTGTAGATCTGAGAGGATCCACCCTAGGGTATGTTGCGATAGCTTGGCGACTCCACTGGGGATAGTATAAAGAGTTAGGCCTTATTTTCGTTTTGTTAATTAATCTTTTGTTCTAGCATGATTGACAGGATTTTCTTATTTTTGAATAATCATTAGTTTAATAAAAATGGTAATACGAAAATAAACAAAATGGTTTGATCGTTTCCCCATTACACACCATGCACTTGTATATGCATTAGTGTCCTTCCAAACTCCATGACGTGGTTACAACCCAATCATTAGGAGGATGTGAGCTATCCATCTTTGTAAGTAACCCTCTGTATAGGCATGGCAATAACTTTCTGAATGTAAATTACTTATGTCTCCCATGAGTAACCCTCTGTATTTGCATAAGGAAATACATCTAACGGATCGAACCTGTTCCACCAAACCCACGATGGGTCTAAGATCGAGGTACCTTGACTGTTCTTACTAGATGGAAGACCAATTCAGATACCTATTTAGGCATCAACTAAAACATCATATAGTGAGCTCTACAAGCTAAACCATGTCAAACCATACTAGAACGCTACTGGAATACTTGAAGAATAGGGAACATTCCTAACCTTTACTCTTAATCACCATAATTATGTAGATGACAATAAGTATACAGTTGTCAACTGCATCACATCTTTATCATTTATCAAGTCATGTTGTCATGTCGCCTGAACGATGACTAACCTTTATATAAATAAGTGACGGTGAACAAAAACCATCATTCATAATGTCTTATACTACAAGCCATTACTCTGTCCAAGTAATGGCTTAACCCGTATCCGTATTAGTGGTGATAAACAAATATTACCACTAGTCAATTATTTTTCCATCAAAATAAGATATTGCATCACCTTATGGAGGGTGGATTGCATCCTGGCATGTTGACACACTACTCGTTTCTTGTCCACCACCTTGGTTGAGACATATTATGAATATTTTTCTTTAATGTTCTCAAATTCTTTAATTTTTTACATTTGTCTCTTATACATTTCACTAACTCATTTCCCTTTGTTTGTGTTTTGGCGCATGCATTATCTCATCATAACTATCATGACTGTCATCATTTTAGGACAATTGTTCTGGTTTAATGTTCAACAAGAGACCTTTTGCGGCTCTATAAAAGATGTTATCGATAAAGCTATTCTAGGATTTAATTGTCTCCACCGCATATGCATGTTTACTTTCACCTTTTTACACTTGCATCAATCATTCAATATCTTAACTCATCATTGCATCATAATCAGTCAACAACAAATACATTTTCAAGTTGAAGTCTAGAATAGGAATTAGGCCATAAAAGTGCAAGGGATTCTAATGTTAATTAGGAAAATAGAACCTAACATTCTGCATTGCCAGAACATGTGACGCCACAAACAAATCATAGAGAGTGATCATGAAGTGTGTATTGAGTGACTTGAGCTAATAGAAGGAATTACAATACCAGATGCTCCATCAACAATGTGAAATGCAAGCTCAAATAGTGAAACTTATAGAACTAATAACGGCCTCTGTGAAAGAAAAAGGCCATGCCAGCACTGCTGAAACAAGGAATGATCCTTCCACTATCGAAAGTCCCTTGCCAATAATCCAAAACTCGCCCAAAGGGAAGCTAGATAAAAACAACGGCCTGCTCCTCCACCTGCCGCTTAGGCTTACCAATCATCTAAATCCTATTGCAATAGGTCAATTTATTCCCTGTACTTAAGGGGTGAATACTGGAGTCTCATTAGCAGATTCGATAGCCCTTGACCATGAAAAACCAGAGAAAACAGAAGGTTGAAAGTCCACTATGACTATGAAAAAAGTGACGAATTCTAGCTGCTAGAAAAATGCCTCCAAGCTATTAAGGGGACTGACAAGTTCAGAGATTTTAACGCTCAATCGCTATCTTTGGTGTCTAACTTTGTCATTCCCCTGAAGTTTAAAGTCCCAGAGTTTGAGAAGTTTAATGGAACTACTAACCCTTTTGTCCATGTCTGAATGTACCTATTAAAGATGGTCGGGTATGAGAAAGATAAAAAGATCCTCATCTATTGCTTCCAGCACAGCCTCACTAGGGCAACAACTTGGTGGTGTATCAAGCTAAACAATGTCAAAATCTAATCATGGGTTAATTTAGCTAAGGCCTTTCTAAATCAATACCAGTATGTGTTAGATTGGGCACCATATCGACTTTCCATGATGAATTTTGGGAAGAGATCCACTAAAAGTTTCAGGCAGTATGCCCAAAGGTGGAGAGAAGAAATGGCCCTAGTCCAGCCTCCCCTTACAGAACAAGAGATGATGGTCACTTTCATTCATACCTTATGTGCTCTTTATTACGAGAAGCTCATAGGAAATGCCATCAAGAAATTCACAGACCTAGTTCTCTCTGAAGAAATGATCAACGTAGCCATCGAGAGTGGTAGAATGTCTACTGGGGAAATAGTTGGATGTAGTAAAAAGCCTATTGTCGGTAAGAAGAAAGAAGAAGAGGTCAATGCAATAAATTATGCTAGCTCTCAACCAAGATAGCATCAAACACCTAACCCTTTTTACTCAAGAACACCATATTTTTACCCTATCACAATATCCCCGTAGCCAATCTATGCCATAACTTATAACCCATCCCTTAAAATCCCATCAAACCCACCACAAAGCTACCCTCCACAAGTCCACCAAAATACCGATTGAATAACCAATAATGCATTTGACAATTAAGGTGCAAATCAGCTAAGACAACATTTTGATCCCATCCTTATGACCTATAAGGAGCTCTACCAAACCTTGCTTCAAAATCATTTAATGGCCCCAATCTATGTCCTAGAAAAGAAGCCACCATACCCACCTTGGTACAACCCTACACCTATTATGAATACAATGCTAGGGCAGTGGGGTATGACATTGAAAACTGAAGGTATTTTAAACGAAATGTGCAAAACCTAATTAACTCAAAAGTCTTATAGTTCGGGATGAACCAAGGACCAAATGTTGCCACCAATCCTTTACCAAACCATACTAAGTCAGCTGCAACCATGATCGATACCAAGCCATAGAATTTGTGTCTTTTCACAAGACCTGATTTTGATGATAAGGTCATGACGAAAGCCCCTGCATTTTTCCTGTCCCTTTCGTGTAATGTTAAGAAATGAAAACCTACCTACCCTTACCCAAAGGCAGATAGGTGTCCTGTGCAAGGGGCATTTTTATCAAACATTGTTAATGAAATGACTTTTGCATATATTATTCCATATTGTGTGCCTATATCACTTTTCAATCTCTTTGTCTTAATTAATCTTATCCGAATCCCTAGGTTATGTGTGTGCCTTTTGCAATGTCTATTCTTTCACCCTTCAGGTGTCTTGACGATAATGACATGGATGAGTCTGATGGGTCTTTAAAGATCAATTTCAAACAGTTAATTTGCACTAGTGAAGTTGATTTTGAAGAAGATTTAGAAGAAAGCTCAGTATCACTAGACCTCTTACAGTTCAAGATCTAGCATCATAATTCTATGCTTACCGCCTAAAATGAATGGGGCAGTTGAGGTGACTAACAAAAACATCAAAAGAATAGTTGAGAAAATGGTTGAGACTTACAAAGGCTGGCATAATAAGCTATCCTTTGCACTTTATGCCTATTAAACCTCAGTTCGAACTTCGATAAGTGCTACCCTATTTTCTTTTGTCTATAGGATGAAAGTTGTATTGCCTATCAAAGTTAAGATCCATTCTCTCAGATCTTGATGGAAACTAAACTTGGAAAGGTTGAATGGGTCAAGAATAGATACGACCAGCTCAACCTCGTCGAGCAAAAACACATAAAGGCCATCTGCCACAGTCAAATGTATCAAAGACTTATGATCCGAACCCATGACAAAAAGATATGCCCACGATAATTTCACCTAGGTGAACTGGTATTGAAAAAGATCCTCCCAATTCACAAAGATGCACAAGGCAAGTGGATCCGTAATTAGGAAAGACCGTCTCCCGTGAAGCAAGCCTTCTCTAGAGGGGCCCTAATCTTTTAAAAAATAGACTGCAATGTCTTGCCTAATCCAGTCAACTCAGATTCTATCAAGAAATATTACACGCAAAAGGTAAAAACTTGAAAATGCATCCTTAAGAAAAAGCAAAAAAAAAAAACAACAAAAATAAAACAAAAAAATGAAAGCAAAAAAAATGAAAATAAAAAAATAAAAAATAAAAAAGAAAGAAAACAAAAAAAGGGCCTAGATAAAAATCCAAAAAGGGCATCTGGGCAACCAACCCGGCTACAGTTGAATACTCACGATGGCAACTTGAAAAGATCAATTTTGATAAGGCATAGACTGAGATCACCTACAGGACAATGCAAAGCAATCTTAGAGATCTTACAAAGATCAACTCATGCTAGGCATATTTATTGTTCGAGAAAGATTCTGAAAAGCACTTAAATAGTATCCATGTCTTGATTGTTAGAGGCATCTTTCATCTAAAAGATCATCTTTCTCGTGGCCCTATCAGTTGCTTGTCAAATAGTATATTGAGTTATGTCTCTTTGTTATCATAAGTAAATATTGCCTAGTTTCTTTTAACCCCTGTACAATTCATATTGCACTTATCATTTAATTGATAATTTTTGAAAATCAACTGAAATACGCATCAGGACATCTTGACATTACATTGAAGGGAAAAGAAAAGCATAAGGAACTCTACTTATGCCCCAACATCAAGATTATGCACTTTTCACATCCAAACACCCGCCCTACATGATCATACACCAAACCATTTCTTGCTCTCACAAGCCACATCTCAAGAAAAAACCATTTTAAGCTAACAAAAAATTGACCCATGCATTCTATCAAAATCTTATCAAAACCAGAGACATCAACCTAATCAGGCAAATAGTCTCCAAATCGTTGATAACACCTTCCAATTGTTAGGAAAATAATTGAGCCTCCCGAATCGGGAAACACAACAGCCTAAATTCTTAAGACTAAATTTTTGGCCATATCCCTAGTGGAGTAGGGACAACCTAAAATCCCCAGCGGGATTAGGAAAATTTTCATCTATAGTCACATTAAAGGTAAATCACCATCCCTATGAGAGCATGAATGACATACAAAGAGGAACTACACCTATCTCCCGTTTTACACTTCACATCATGCAATCATGATAGCATTCCACATCGTGCACTTATATTACCATTATCATCAGTTTTACAATATCACTTCAAGCCAGGTTTGCTGAACCTCTAAGGAATTCCTAGTAAGAACTCTAAGCTTTGCAAACCAAGTGCCATTCAGATAAGGTCTTTTTCTTCCTATCCCTTCATGTCAAAACCTTTTTTATCAAGCAACTATTGTCAAAGTGCTAGTGTTAAGAAATTGTTGTCTAAAAACTATCATAAAAAACTTTTGTTAAAAATATTCGTCAGAAGCTTTGTCAAGAATTTTGTCAAGAACTAGTGCCAAAACCCTTTTCAATAGGAAATTTTGTAAGGAACTTCCGTTAAGAAAAGCTTGTATTTGAAGTTTTATCAAAAACTTTGTCGTCACCCACTTTAAAGCCCACAAGTTAGTGGCACCCTTTAAAAGCCTACAAGTCAGTGGCACCTTTTCAAAGTTTGCAAGTCAGTGGCACCTTTTCCAAAGCCCATAAGTCAGTGGCACCCCTTTAAAGCCCATAAGTCAGTGGTACCCCTTAAAAGCCCACAAGTTAGTAGCACCTTTTTTAAAGCCCATAAGTCATGGTACCTCTTCAAAGCCTACAAGTCATGGTGCCCTCTTTAAAGCCTATAAGTTATGGCACCCTTTTCGAAGCCTAAAAGTTAGTGGCACCTTCCCAAAAGCCCATAAGTCAATGGCATTTTTTAAAGCCCACAAGTTAGTGGTACCTCTTTAAAGCCCACAAATCAGTGGCATCCTTTTAAAGCTCACAAGTTAGTGGCACCTCTTCAAAGCCCACAAGTCAGTGACACCCTTTTAAAGCCCACAAGTCAGTGGCACCTTTTAAAGCCTATAAGTTAGTAGTACCTCTTCAAAGCCTATAAGTCAGTAGCATCCTTTTAAAGCCCATAAGTCAGATGCACCTTTTAAAGCCTATAAGTTAGTGGAACCTCTTCAAAGCCCATAAGTCATGGTGCCTTTTTCAAAGCCCATAAGTCATGGCACCCTTTTTAAAGCCCACAAGTCAGTGGCACCTTCCAAAAGCCCACAAGTTATGGCACCTTTTTCAAAGCCCATAAGTCAATGATACCTTTTAAAGCCCATAAGTCAGTGGCACGTCCTCAAAGTCCATAACTCAGTGGCACCTTCCCAAAAGCCCAGAAGTCAGTGGGACTCTTTTAAAGCCCATAAGTTATTGGCACCTCTTCACAGCCCATAAGTTAGTGGCCTTTTTTAAAGCCCATAAGTCAGTGGCACCTCTTGAAAGCCCATAAGTCAGTGGCACCTTCCCAAAAGCCCATAAGTCATGGCACCCTTTTCAAAACCCATAAGTCAGTGGTGCCTTTTAAAGCCCATAAGTCAATGGCACATTTTTAAAGCTTACAAGTCAATGGCACCTTCCCTAGGCCCATATATCAGTGGCACCCTTTTTAAAGCCCACAAGTCAGTGGCACCCCTTAAAGCCCATAAGTCAGTGGCACCTCTTTTAAAGCCCATAAGTCAATAGCACCCTTTTTAAAGCCCACAAAAGCTAGTGGCACCCAAATCTAAGTTAAAGCTCATATAAGCTGGTGACACCCGAGTCAAAGCCTACACAATCTGGTGGTACCTAAGTTTAAGTCAAAGCTCGCATGAGTTGGTGACACCTGAGTCAAAACCCATATGAGCTTATGGCACTTAAGTCTAAGTTAAAGCCTGCACGAGCTGGAGGTATCTGAGTCAGAGCCCACACGAGTTGGTGGCACCTAAGTCTGAGTCAAAGCACACATAGGTTAGCGGCACTTAAGTTAAAGCTTGCACAAGCTAGTAGTAGTCGAATTAAAGCCCACACAAGCTGGTGGCACCCAGGTTTAAGTTAAAGTCCACACCCTTTGGTGGCACCTAGGTTTAAGTTAAAGTCTGCATAAATTGTTGGCACCCTTATATAAAAAAATCCATAATATTTTGTACCTACCTAAGGCAGTCAAACCTTAGAAAACCTAACACCCTAGTGTTCTGGGGAGCGTCAGTCTACCTCGAACAAAATACTATCTATTTATCTTTGCTATATTCCTAATTCTCAGCAACGATCAAAGAGGGGTAGCTATAGACACCTATTTTGTCCAGGCTAATTTTTAGCAATTTGGAGCATTAACATAAGAGGGGGTGATGATCGCCAAGCGATAATGTCCAAAAGGCCTAGGGATCATATCAAAGGTAAATGCAAAGATATGGCATCAAATGATGTAGTTCAAAGTGTTCGAGGATAAAATATATGAGAAAATTCATAATTTTACTTGAGTGTATCGATACATGGTTCTCATGTATCGATACAATGCTTCAACGATCCAAAAATTTGAAATGTCCCTATTTGTATCGATACAACACATAGATGTATTAATACATGAGCCTATGATCGATACAAGACCTCGTGTATACAAGGCCATGCCAAGACTAAAACATTTATTTTGTAAAGAAATGTATCGATACAT
>JBBYHO010517707.1:0-18911 GCA_038382025.1 Adansonia gregorii | reverse complement strand
GTTGCTGGAGTAAAAAAAAAAGAAATTAAATAATTAACAATTTGATTCTTGTTAATTTGAAATTTGTATTTTGAGCAGCAGACATATCTTCCTCTTGTGTGCTCATTTTGTTTTTCTTGTTTTTGGAATTCTTGTTTCTAGTTTTGTGCCTATCTTCTTTGTTACATGTTTTCATTGCATTTCTAGTTTTAATTTGTTGTTTATGAATTACCTTGATTGGAAACTAAATTTTGAAGTGTAATTGAAGACAGCAAGCTTGAGTGTAAAAGCTTAAAAGAGGTTAAAAGCCAATTTTGAATGAAACACGAGTGGAGTGCCATCTTTTAAGTGAAACACGTAAGTGAGTGAATTGTGAGGTTCTTTTTATTGCTAACCATTTTCTTGCAGTTTTTTATTTTTAAGAATAGCCCAAAGTAGAAATGAAAGGAAACATTGCATGAAGGGGAAGATAAAATTATGCCTGATCTGAAATTGATGTATAAGGCATTCATGAGTAAGTTCAAGAAGTTGTCTACTAGGATGGATGGGATGGATTAAAGAATTAATGAAGCTAGTAGAATCCAAAACCGTAGTAGATTAATTGATAGTCATAGGAATAGGGGGGAAGAGCTGGGAAGAAGGTATGATGAGTATGAAGATGAAGTATAATCTGTGAGGGGTAGAGAAAGAAGGAAAGAAAGAGTGGAGAGAAATGATAGCAACATTAGTGCCATCAAGATGAAAATTCCACCCTTCAAAGGTAAGAATGATGCTGAAGTGTACTTAGAGTGGGAAAAAAAGGTGGACATGATTTTTGCTTGTCACAACTATTCTAAAGATAAGAAAGTGAGATTGGCAACAGTGGAATTCTCTAATTATGCACTATTTTGGTGGGATGAATTAGTAAAGAAGAGGAGAAGAAATAGGGAACCACCTACATCCACCTGGGAAAAGATGAAAAAAGTGATGAAGAAAAGGTTTATGCCATCTTATTACTATAGAGAGTTGCACCATCAATTACATAGACTCACACAAGAATCTAGATCAGTAGAAGATTATCATAAGGAGATGAAGATGCTATTGATTAATGCTAACATAGAAAAGGAGGAAAAGGTGACAATGCTCAGTTCATGGGTGATTTAAATAGGGAAATTACTGATGTGGTTAAGTTGCAACATTATGTAGAGATGGAGGACCAGTGAACATTGTCTTAAAGGTGGAGAAGCAATAAAAACAAAAGAGGGTAGCCAAGTCTTTCTCAAAGTCCAGTAGTAAATGGAGTCCAAAATGGAGCAAAAATGAAGATAAAAAAAGAGAGCACTATTCGAATTCTAAGGAGAAAGGTAATGAAATAAACAAAGGCAAGAAAAAGAGTACTTTAATTCAAAAGGGTATTACTGATCCATCTTTTAAACTTTCTAAACATAGAGATATTAAGTGCTTTAAATGTCAAGGGCATGGTCATTATACATCTGATTGTCCTAATAAAAAGACTATGTTTATTAAGGATGATGATATTATTTTTGAGTTTGATGGAGATAATAGGTCTGATGGTAGTGATTTGAGTATGCCACCGTTAGAAGTTTGTTCTGATATTGATGAGAGTGTTGAATATGCTGTTAAGGGTGAATCTTTAGTTGCTAGGCATGCATTGAACTTGAATGTGAAGAAAGATAGCCTAGAATCAAAAGAGAACCTATTTCACGCTAGACGCTTGGTAGGTGGGAAAGTTTGTAGCATGATCATAGATGGGGGTAGTTGCACTAATTTAGCTAGTACTACCTTGGTAGAGAAGTTAGGGCTCAGGTGTGATAAACACCCTAACCCATATGACTACAATGGTTGAATGATAGTGGTGAAGTCAAAGTTACTAAGCAAGTAGTTTTACGTTCTCTATTGGTAGATATGCTGATGAAGTTGTGTGTGATGTTGTGCCTATGCAAGCTGGTCATATATTGTTAGGTAGGCCATAGCTATTCAATAGGTGTGTTATGCATGATGGGTACATAAATAGGTATTCTTTTATGTATAATGGGTAGAAAATTACCCTTGCTCCTTTATCACCTAAAGAAGTATACCTTGAACAATTGAAAATTTAACAATCATCAGGTGCCGATTCAGGTAGTGAGGTGAAAAAGAAAAAAAGAGAGAAAAGAGGCCATGAGAGAAAAGAATAAAATTAGAGGCCTGATGGTGAGTGACTGCACAAGTGAGAAAAAAAAAGTGGGAGTGCAAGAGAGAAAAGGTTAGTGAGTGCAAAGAAAAAAAAGAATGTGAAAAGCGAGCAAAAAGAAATTAAGAGAAGTGAAAAGGTTAAGACACAACCATGTTTTTATACAAAAAAAGAGAATTAAAGAGTGTATACTTAGGCAGGAGACCTTTAATATTGATTCAGTTTAAGGAAACATTATTTACAAACACTGACCTTGACCTAAATTTGCCTAGTGTGTTTGTGACTTTGTTACAAGATTATGATGATGTTTTCCTAAAGAGGTACCCCTTGGGTTACCACCTTTGAGAGGGATTGAGCACTAAATTGACTTTGCATGTTGTAGAGAGGTCAACAAGATCTTTGTAAAGTATCGCCATCCTATTCCTAGGTTAGATGATATGCTAGATTGAGTTGAATAGTGCCTGCATATTCACAAAAATTGATTTAAAAAGTGGCTATCATTAAATTAGGATGAAAGAATGTGATGAATGGAAAACTGCATTTAAGACCAAATATGGATTATATGAGTAGTTGGTTATGCCTTTTGGCTTATCTAATGCATCTAGTACTTTCATGCGCTTAATGAATCATGTTTTGTGTGAGTTCCTTGGAAAATTTGTAGTTGTTTACTTTGATGACATATTGATTTATAGTAAGAACTTTGATGAACATATTATGCATGTTAAGGCTATTTTGGATGTGCTTAGGAAAAAGAAATTGTATGCAAACCTTTGGAAGTGTTCATTTGCATGGATAAAGTTGTCTTCTTAGGTTTTGTGGTGAGTTCTAAGGGAGTTGAGGTTGACTCTAAAAAGGTGAAAGCTATTCAAGAATGGCCAACACCTAAGTCAGCTAGTAAGGTTAGGAGTTTCCATGGTTTAGCAAGTTTTTATAGGCGCTATGTTAGAGATTTCTCTACTATCGCTACCCCATTGAATGAAATCAATAAGAAGAATGTTGGTTTTAGATGGAAGAAAGAATAGGAAAATGCATTTAATACCTTAAAGGAAAAGTTATGTACTGCACTCATTTTGCATTTACTTGATTTTTTTGAGACTTTTAAAATTGAATGTGGTGCTTCTGGGATTTATATAGGGGCTGTTTTGATGCAAGAGAATCGTCTCATAGCAATTTCAGTGAGAAGTTGAGTGGATCAATTTTGAACTACTCCACTTATGATAAAGATCCTTATGGCTTGGTGAGAGCTCTTGAAGTATGGGAATATTACTTGCTACCTAAAGAGTTTGTGATACATAATGATCATCAATCTCTTAAGTACTTAAAGGGATAAGGGAAATTGAGTAAGGCATGCAAGTTGGGTGGAGTATCTTTAAACATTTTCGTATGTGATAAAATATAAGCAAGGTAAGGAAAATGTTGTGGTTGATGCACTATCAAGAACATAAGCTCTGATTTCTATGCTTACTTCTAAGTTACTTGGATTTGAGCATTTGAAAGAATTGTATGTTGATGATGCTGATTTTGCTAATGTATATCAAGCTTGTGAACATGCTGCATTAGATAAGTTCTATAGACATAAAAGATATCTTTTTAAGGGCAAACAACTTTGCATTCCTGCATGTTCTATTAGTGAGTTACTTGTTAGAGAATCATATAGTGGAGGGTTAATGGGGCATTTTGGTGTACAAAAGATCTTAGATATGCTTAGTGAACATTTTTATTGGTTGAATATAAGGAGAGATATAGAAAAGGTTTATGCCAAGTGTGTTGCATGTAAACAAGCTAAGTCTAGGTCTATGCCTCATGGTCTGTATACACCTTTACGTGTACCTAGTGAACCTTGGACTGATATATCTATGGATTTTGTGTTGGCTTTACCTAGAACTAGGAAAGGTAGGGATAGCATATTTGTTATTGTGGACAAATTTAGTAAAATGGCTTATTTCATTGCTTGCCATAAAACAGATGATGCAACAAACATTGCTATTCTTTTCTTTAGGGAAGTGGTTCGGCTTTATGGTATGCTAAGAACCATTATTTTAGATAGGGATGTTAAGTTCCTAAGTCACTTTTGGAGAGTTTTATGGGGAAAGCTAGGCATTAAACTTTTATTCTCTACTACATGTCACCCATAAACTGATGGGCAAACCAAGGTAGTTAATAGGACTTTAGGAACCATGTTGCATGCAATTATTGGAAAGAGCCTGAAAGCTTGGGAGGATTGTTTTCCATTCATTAAGTTTGCATATAATCATTCTATACATTCTTCTACAGGTTATTCTCTATTTGAAATTGTGTATGGTTTTAATCCATTAACTGTGTTAGACTTTATGCCTTTAACTTTGAATAAGATTGCTAGTTTAGATGTCAAGAAGAAGGCTGACTTGGTTAAAATACTACATGAGAAAGCACGAGAACCAATTGAGGAAAAGAATCGCATGTATGCGCAAAAAGAAAACAAAGGTAGGAAGCAAGTTATCTTTAAACTAGGTGATTGGGTTTGGGTGCATATGAGAAAAGAAAGGTTTCCACAACAAAAAAAGTCAAAACTTGATGCAAGAGGTGATCGACCATTCAAAGTGTTGGCACGCATCAATGACAATGCATACAAGATCGACTTGCCAGGTGAGTATAATATTAATGCTACTTTTAATGTTTTTGACTTATCTCCATTTGACTTTGATTCAGATTCGAGGATGAATCCTTTAGAAGAGGGAAGGGATGATCTGAACACAACCATGGTACATTGTAAGAGGAATGGAACCAAAGTTGAGCTAGCAATGCCGAATGGACCGGTAACAAGATCAAGAGTCAAGAAGTTCAAAGAAACACTTCAATCCTATATGGGCAGAATTATAGATGGCATGGAATCTTAAGAGACAATGAGGACCAATGGTATCATATCTAATCAAATAGGGCTGAATTTGCAAGAAGGCTCTAATTTTTGTTTAATTAGTTATTTTAAGTTAGAAGAATAGCTTTGGCAGCCCGCTACTTATATTTTGCATGTGGGCTTCTTTTTAATTCATTATGGGCTATTTTGGTGAGAGGTGGGCTTTTATTAGCTTGCAGCTCATTTAATTTAAACTTTTAGACTTAATGAGCAGTATTTTAGAGATGTTAGGCTTGGGCTTTAGTTATTTTGATGGGAGGCCCATGTTTGAAGGCCTTTTATATCTCTAGGGTTTTTTTTTTTTTTGGTTTTCAAGGGGTATAAATACCTTATAATGAACATTGGGTGGCATATTTGCTTATTGGAAAAATATTAAGCTTCTACTCATCTTATGGAGGATTGCTTGTCCTTTTCTATTGCATCAAGAATATAATTCTTATCAAGGTAATTTCTTATGGCGAATTCTATTCTTGTTTTCAAATCAACCTTATCATATGCATTTCCATTTCTATAATTCATATGGGTTTCATTAGGGTTAAGAATTTTTTCTTGTTCATGTTCTTATCAAAGTATGTGTGAAAGGATTTCGGGTTCTTTAGCCTTGAGGTTGTGTATCAACATACCACGTTGCTCAACATTAAGAGAGCTAAAGCTGATAGAATATACTATAAAGCTTTGAACCCTCTAACTTTCAAGAAAAGATTAGCTCAAATCCTCGAGGAAATGAAGCTTTGGTTCAAGAGTCATATCAAAACAAAGGGAACAGTGAATCCATCTTATGAGCCAGTTTGAAAGAAGTAATGGCAAATACCATTACCATCCGAAAATCCAAGATATCTATGCTTTAGTGATATATGGTTTGGTCATATTCCCAAAGACATTAGGCTACGTTGAAGCTACAGTAGCATATATCTCTTCTTGTTTTTTCTATAACATCAACCCCGCATTGGCCATGATTGTCGAAACTATTTGAGCTCTTAATTTTTGTAAGAAAATGGTACGTGCTATTTCATTGGATATGCAGCATTCCTTAACATTTGGCTCATCAGTCACTTTTATCCTAAAGAATGTAGGATGTCGTACAACTTCTTATCTAGCTTTAGCCATATCTCTAAGGTACTTGAGAAAAAATGGCCTCAAGACAAATTTGAAGAACAATGGGTCTAGAAATTCCAAAACCTTAATGGGAAAGAGGTAACATAGAAGGCCTTTTACTTTTCCCCATAGATGGTCATATATCGATACTGAGATTGCAGCTGTGTACCACTTGTAGGACTATGGGCGAGCACTAAGTGTGCTCTAATTTTGGTCTTTCGATAATTCCTGTGCCAACAATTCATCTTCTTCATCCAAGATTTAAAGCTATAGGATTTTGACTATGGTGACCCTGATAATAAGTCAAAAGCCTAGCTAGCCTTTTGCACATAGAGATAAACTCGCTGCATGAAGAGGTATTGGAGATGAAGCAGTATGACATTAGGATCTGATAAATGGAGGATTCATCGCATTAATGATGCCTTGCCCCTATCTTATACTAGGACATCATAAATACCAGTTGACGAATTTCCCTTTGAGATTGAATTGTTCAAGCAAGACTTTAAACAAGAAAAGACAACCTTCGCTAAAGAGATTGGACCTCTACCTCTGTGATGGAAGAAAACAATTAATTAGAAATGGACCTTTACCTCTGGGATGGAAAGATAAACAAGGTTGTCAAAGAGAAAAACCATCTCAAGGAAGACCTCGAGAGTTTGAAGAAAGACTATGTGGCTTTTAAAAGCAAGCAAGTCCCAAAGACTTGGAAAGTCATTAGTTGAGTGGAGGACGAAAATTACTACACACGAGAAAGAACTACATTAATGGAGAAAAACAGCAAGGGTCAATAAGGAAAAGCTTATTAAAACCCATGCAACTCACCAATAGATGAATGAACTGTTAGAAGCTCAAGTCTGGGATTTGACAGTAATCTGGATTGAAAATGAAGCTCTAACACTCAGAATTCAAGATTCGAAGCATTCTTTTCAAGCTTGCCAAGACTAAATCTATGCACTAGTGAGAGCGTAGCCAAAAGTATCAAGACCATTATTGCCATCGCACAGAACAAAACCAGATAGCTTAGTTAGAGGCTTAGAATGTGATGGATGGAGCCCAATCCTTCTTACTTGATAATTTTGGCCATTGAAGCCCATGAACAAGACTTGTTGCATTTCTTGTACCATGTAATTAAGCAATGTAACTGTGTTAAGCTAATCATGTGTAATGGGACATTTTGTTCCTTTAATGAAAGACGCTATTGGTGGAGCTGCCTTTTAATCCAATTATCCTTTTTGTGTTTGCATGACTAACCTAATTCTTTCATTATTTTATTCATTCATTTATCTTTATGATTGTATATTCACTCTTATTTCATCAAACATATGCGTGAACAAATCATAAAAGCCTAATCTAGTAATAATTTAAAGTGAAGGTGCCCTAAAACATGAAACCTATAGTTTGTCATTAGTATAAGACTAGCAATCACCAAAAAACAAAGGAAAACAATCACCAAGCCCATACTAAAAGACTTAAACTCATGTATAAAGAGTATCAAGAGTAATCACTCAATAGAAATGAGGAACTTCAAGCTCAGATTGCCAAACTAACCAAGCTATTGTCTAAGGTATTAAAGGAGAAAGGGTAGACAAGCACAGTTAATGCAAGAAAAGAATCGGCTAGTCCTCAAAGCAATTTGAATGGTGGTACTGAAGCCACCAATGCTCAGGAAGGGGTATTGCATGGACAACATCCTCTAGTAGTAAACATCCCACCAACTCAGCCATTCATTACATCAATCCAACAATCGCATCTAATTTGATTCAAGGATTTCAAAGTGCATGCTTTTCACCGACAAGGCCTATAGTCCCAGACCTCGACGAGAAAATAGAGCAAGAGAAAGCAACGATGACCTCATAAAATGATGAAAACTTAGGCAGCTATCAGTCATTGGAGAAGTGCTTTCAAGCTATTGAAGAAGTGACAAATTTGGATATAGACGTAAAGTCGTTAGGGCTTGTTTCTAGTCTTATCATCTCACTTAAATTTAACGTGCTAGATTTTGAAAAGTATAATAGGACTATCGACCTTACAACCCATCTTCACATGTATTGTCAACAAATGGTTGGGTATGAAGAGAACGAGAAACTACTTATTCATTGCTTTCAGGACAGTTTGACTAGGGCAACTATCCAATGGTATATACTGCTTGACCCTACAAGAATTCATACATGGCCAGATCTAGCTCACTTTTTTCTTCATCAATATAAGCACGTGTCATATTAGGCCCTAAATCATCTTTTCCTCATGAACATGGAAAAAAAACCTCTAATAGCTTTAAGCAATATGCTTAAAGGTGGAGAGAAAAGGCAACTGAAGTTCATCCCCTTTTGACTAAAATAAATGATGTCATATTTGTCGGTACCTTACGAGCTCCATACTACAAAAGCCTAGTAGGAAATGCCATAAAAAATTTTACTAATATGGTTATATAGGGTGAAATGATCGATAATGCTATCAAAAATGGCAAGATACCCAATGGGAATCATCCAAATTGGTCAAGAAGTCAATAAATAAGGGGAGGAAAAAAGAGGTGAATACTATTAGCGAAAGTCATACCAGATTCAATTGAAATCTGCATCAAGTGCAAGCTGTGCATCTTTCGAGCATGTTGAGTTCAGGTTTTACCCTTTACTTATCAACACCAAAACTAATTCATGCTATCGAGTTTGCTCCAACAATGAGCTTTGCATCGAATCTTATTTAAAATATGGCCTAGAGCGCATAACCTCACGACGCAATGCAAGAGCTCCAAACAATCTACAAGCACCATGAGAAAGGGAGCATTTTGAGCCACTCCCTTACTTCTATAAAGAGATCTATTCTTGTCTATTGGTAAGTCAACTAGCAGCCTTAATATTCACAAAACCAAGATCACCACCGTACCCTAGGTATAATGAGGTGCCTACTATGAGTACCACGTTAGAGCATAAGGTCATTTTATTAAGAATTACACCTCGTTTAAAAGAAAGGTATAAGGTTACTAGAAAAAGAAGTGACCAAGGGTGAACAAGGGCCTAGACCAAATGCTGAAGCCAATCTATTCCCTAAACATGCCAAACCAAGAATGAATTCAATCGATGGGAAAAGTTGTTGGATAAAAAAAATTAGAGAAGTTAAAACCCTAGTGAGTAAGGTTTTGCACACTTTACTAAAAGCTGGAATAGCGTCAGATGTTAAAAAGCAAAGTACAAATGCCATTAAAACATCCTGCTACCACTATGGTCAAGGGCACTATTTGTAACACTCTCCATTGTTCTTAGAAATGGTCCAAGGGATGATGGATCAGTCTGAAATTGAGTTTTATGAAGAGTGGGATGAACACATCAATCCATCTATTAATGCCATAAATGAGGAGAGGCCTACTGACAATGAATTTCAGGTTATTTATCTCTTATGGACATGGAAAAGAGAGGTGATGAAAGTTTTAGGCAATATGCTTCAAAATGGATGGAAGAGGCTACCCAGGTTCATCCTTTATTGACAAAAAAAGAGATTATCAGATTTATCGGCACATTACAAGCCCTGTATTAAGAAATGGTAATGAAAGGCTTCTTAAGGAGCTTTGTGGACGTAGTCATACTTTATGGAACAATTGACAAGGCCATGAAAAATGAATGGGTAAAAAAATATTTACAAAGGCAAAGGGAAAACATAGAGGCTAGCCAGCAACCGAAATCTAGCACTAAAGCTAGTTCATCTCAAATTCATGCTGAGTTAGATCTAAATAAAATGGTTATTGAAGAGAATTGTGAGATTTTAGAAAACATAAAGGAGGTTAAAACGCTAATCAATTTGGTTTGGCAAATCCTAGTGCAAGCTAAATTGCTTAATGCAGCCTAAAAGACAGAGGAAATAATTGATAATTACTGTGATTTCCATACCATTTACGGTCGAACTCTTCAAACATGTAAAGAGTTTTGCATTATGGTTCAAAGGATGATGAGCAGGGGTAGCATTGGATTCTACAATGAAAAATGAGCCCAACATACCAAGTCGGCAAATAAATACCGTCTGTCAACAGTGTGAAAAAAGCAAAGGGCAATCCTTCCTATAAGATTGAAAAACCATTAATCTTATTTGACAATCAATCAAAAGTCAGAGCTACCCCTGTTTAATAGGTGCCAAGGATGATCATTTAACTTTCATCTCCTTTCCATTATAAAGACAATAAGGCAGTTCCATGGAACTATGAAAGCAAAGCCTTAATCATAAGATAATCTAGTCAACAAGCTATAAAGGTTGACCTTCTAGGGGTCAACTATGTACCTCGAAGTGGTAGATGTTATGCCCTAGCAGCATCGAGAAGCAAAACTCAGCAAGAAAATACTATTCCATTTAAATGCCAAAATTTACAGCTAAAAACTTAGCTAGGAGCCAGTAAGTGAGAAAAAAGCTATGAAATTCCTTAAGTTTATCAAGCACAGTGAATACAGTGAAATTTGCTCATAGGAATTTTTATGTTGTCACAGAAACTCACCATATCTATGCAAAGTTCATTAAGCATGACAAATTTGCTTAGACGATTAGTTGAATAAGCAACCCGCCAAGTTATCTGTGCTATCACAACTGTTCAATTTTAAAGCTCATAGGAGTGTCCTCTGTAACGTTTTGAATAAGGCCTATGTCCTTCCCGACATCTTTATAGGTTAACTGGATCACTTATTGAGTAACATCATTATCAAAAATTACATATCTTTTAGTAATGATGAAATCTCGCACAGAGGAAGAGTAAACTACAAAGCACTTCACATCACCACATACTATAAATGTACCATGTTACTTAAGATGCTTATTGATAATAAGTCAACTTTAAATGTAATACCTGTGTCATGCTTGAACAAGCTCCTATTTGACACATCTCACATCCAAAATATTGGCACAATGGTATGTGCATTCGATGGAACTTGCAGAAATGTTGCAAGAAACATCACCATTTTGCTCCAAATTGGCCCATGCACTTATGAAGTAGACTTTATGTGATGGATATTGCCCCATATTGAAACTGCCTATTGGGAAGGCCTTGGATTCACTCTGCAACAGCAGTACCATCATCTTTGCACCAAAAATTGAAATTTGTCATTGAAAAAAAAGTTTTCAGCATCGAAAGAGAAGAAGATATCATCGTTGCTACCTCACATGATGCCCTATATGTTGAGCCTAATGAAGATATCCTAGAATCTTCTTTCCAATCCTATAAGTTCATCAATGTAACTTCTCTTAGTGAATGATTACCAATGGTTGAGCCTTGCCTATCGAAGATACTCATATTAATTTAAAGTTAACTATCGACAAAGGTGCACAAACTGGAAATAGACTAGAAAAATACCTTTAAAGAATTGCTGAAGCCTTGAAAGTGGTCAACTAGATCGACAAAAGAGGATTAGGATTCAAGCCTAGTGCATAGTAAAAAAAATACACTTAGAAGAACTATTAGAAAAAGATGGCCTGCCTGTCAGGACAAGGCATGGGATATGAATTGATGATATTTCTACCAGTTCGAGAAAGTTTTTGCTTCAGAAGACATGTGAATACGTGCTCCGTTAATGTCATGCTCATGTTGAACAAAGCATTTTGAGGATCTCTCCATTAATGCAGTTGATAAGCTAGGGATGTCAACAATGGATCGAGAGACTGGCCTATGCCTTTTAGGATTTATTCCTAGTGTTTGGACTAAAGTTGAGATTCTTGTACTATTCAAGTCTATTTTAAAGTAATTCCATGAAATAAACCTATATGGTTTTACCCAAAAGCATTGTGGGATCTTTTGTATAGGTATCTTTTATTAAGTATTAACAATGAAAATAACTAAGCATTATGCATTTCATCTTTTGTGTTCATAGTTCTTGGCAACTCTTAGACCTTTCTTTATATATTTTTCTACCTACGTTGCTCTTTTTCCATATCTTTAGGTACCTCGATGAAGGTGACATGGATGTTCATACTGAAACTTCAAAAATTAGTTTTGAACAATTAATCTGCATTAGTGAGGTCGAGTCTGAAGAGAATTTTGAAAAGAACCTCATATTTGTGGACATGTTGAAACTAATTGAACAGGAAGAAAAATAGATATTGATTCATGAGAAACCCATTAAAAACATAAACCTTGGAATAAGAAAAGACCCAAAAGAAGCTAAAATCAAAACCTTTATAAAACCATCAACTTGAGCCAAACTAATAAGTCTCCTTCAAGAATATCGAGATGTGTTCACTTGGTCCTACCAAGGCATGCCTAGATTAGACACCAAAATTATGGTCCATAAACTTTCCCTCAAACTCGAGTGTAAGTCGTATAGTAAAAGCTTAGAAAGAAAAAGCCTAAAATGATTCTAAAGATCAAAGAAGAAGTCAAAAACCAATTTAAAGTAGGTTTTCCTAAGGTAGCCAAATATCTTGAATGGGTAGCCAATATAATCCTAGTTCCTAAAAAGGCTGGTAAAATATGGATGTATGTGGACTATAAGGATTTGAACCGAGCTAGCCTCAAGGATAATTTTCCTCTGCCTTATAGATAACACTGCCAAAAATGCACTATTTTCTTTCATTGATGGGTTTTTAGGCTATAACTAAATAAAAATGGTAGCTGAAGACATGGAAAAAACCACACTTATAACCATGCGGGGCACTTTCTGCTATAAAGTGATGCCCTTACGACTCAAGAATGCTAGGACAACTTATCAGAAGGCATTGGTAACATTGTTCATGACTTAATGCATAATGAAATAGAGGTCTATGTGGATGGCATGGTTGCCAAATCACAAAAAGAGAGTAAACACGTTACAAATTTACAAAAACTCTTCAAATAGCTTTGCAAATATCAGCTTAAATTAAACAAAAAAATGCACCTTTGGTGCCATGTTTGGCAAATTATTAAGCTTTATTTTGAGTGAAAAAGGAATAGAAATTGATCCCAAGAAGATCAAGGTTATTCAGAATTTGCCTTCACCATGAACTCTAAAAGAAGTGGGGAGTTTCTTGGGAAGGTTGAATTAGATAGCATATCCTAATTAACCAACAAATGGGGCCTAATTTTTTAGCTACTTTGAAAACAAAATCCTAGAGAATGGAATAAAAAATGCCAAAAGCTTTTAACAAGGTCAAACATTACCTTTTGAACCCTCTGATACTTATGGCACTAGTACCTAGCTAGCCGTTAATATTGTATCTATCAATTTTCAACAAGCCGATAGGTTGTGTATTGGGTCAACACAATAAGTCAAGCAAGAAAGAACAGGCTATTTACTATTTAAGCAAGAAGTTTACAGAATATGAAAATAATTACTCATTTGTAGATAAGCTATGTTGTACTATAACTTGGATGACCCAGAGGTTAAGATAATACCTACTATACCACACTATGTGGCTAGTCACTAAACATGAGCCATCAAGTATTTATGCAAAGCTCTCGTCTTGTCAAAGAGGTTAGCTAGGTGGCAAGTCCTATATTTCAAGTACAAAATTGCGTACTCGAAATCAGAAAGCCATCAAGGGTAGAGCAATAACAAATTTCTTAGTAAGCTGAGCAACAAATGACTATCAGCCCTTAAACTTTGATTTTTTTTACGAAGATTTGATGTTCATATCTGAAGCAGAAAACACTGTTGAATGCAATTTATCTTAGAAAATGTTCTTCAATAGAGCTTTAAATGTGTTGGGGCATGGAAATAAGGCAATTCTTATCACCTGATAAAAATCACTACCCCTTTACTACACGGTTGAACTTCGATTATACCAATATTATAGCTGAATATGAGGCCTATGTCATGGGACTCCAAGCAACCATTGAAAGGGTCATTTAAATGTTGTAAGTATTTAGAGATACAACCCTTATTATTTACCAACTAAAAGGAGAATTGCAAACGCGTGATGCTAAACTTATCAACTATTGGAATCTAATATCAAAACTAAGAAAAGAGTTTGACGAGATTAGCTTTCAACATTTGCTTTGAAAAGAGAATCAAATTGCTAATGCCTTAGCCATCTTATTGTCCATGTTCAAAGTCAATTGAGGGTTGGACATTGCTTTTATTCAGATGAGTATCTATAAAGCCTTAATGCATTATCAAAATGTTAAAAAAAAGAAGGATGGCTTACAATGGTATCATGACATCCTTCAGTACATTAAGTATCAATGATACCTAAAAAATGCCACTGAAACTAACAAGAGAACCATCTAACGATTAGCCATGAGTTTTATTTAAGATGGTAGGATTTTGTATAAGAAAGGCTAGGATCAAGTGCTACTCCGATGCATGGATGCCTATGGAGCTAAAAGAATAGTTAAAGAAGTTCACAAAGGAATTTATGGAATGCATGTTGATGGACACCAAATGGCAAAACTAGTTATGAAATTAGGCTACAATTGGTTGACTCTTGAAAGTGATGGCATTCACTATGCTAGAAAATGCCAAATCTACGCTGACAAAATCCATGTCCCACCAATATCTTTACATGTTATGATAGTTCCATGACCTTTTCTATATGAGGCATGGACATGATTGGACCAATCACCCCTAAGGCTTCCAACAAGCACCACTTTATTTTAGTTGCTATTGATTATTTTACCAAGTAGGTGGAGGCAGTTTTATATGCCAATGTTACCAAATCGGCCATGTAAATTTATGAAATGGGACATCATTTGTAGATATGGTCCTCTTAAACAAATCATTACTGATAATCACACAACCTAAAAACCAAAATGATGTAAGCAGTCTACTCTAAGTTCAAGTTCAACATTGAAACTCCATCTTATACTATCCAAAAATGAATGAGGCAATTGAAGCAACCAATAAGAATATCAAGAAAATAGTTGAAAAGATGGCTGGGATGTACAAAAATTGGCATGAAAAGTTACCTTCTGCTTTACATGCTTATCACATGGTAGTATGAACTTCCACAGGTGCTAGCCCATTTTTTTTGGTCTACGGCATGAAGGTTGTCCTACCAATCGAGGTTGAAATCCCTTTACTCAAATTCTTAATGGAATCATAACTTAAAAAGGTTCAATAGGTTTAGAACCGATATAAGCATCTCAATCTCATCAAAAAGAAAAAATTAAAGCTATTTGTCATGGGCAGATGTATTATAGGCACATGATGAGAGCCCACGACAAAAGAGTCCATCCTCTTTAGTTCTAAGAAAGTGACTCGATGTTCAAACAAATTCTCCTAATCTAAAATGATGCTTTGGACCTCAAATGGGGAAAGGCCATACATGATGAATAGTGTATTTTCTAGAGCTATAATTTTAACCAAGACGGATGGTAGTGACCTACCCAACCCTGTGAACTCTGATTCTGTTAAAAAATACTATGCCTAAAAGGATTTTAGGATAAAAACCTGAAATATGATCAATTTCTCTTTCTTCTTCCACTTTTTAAACAAACAAAAAAATAATGAAACAACAAACGAAAACAAACCAAAAAAAGAAAAAAAAAAAGAAAAAAATAGAACCAGCTTAAGTTAAAAACTCGAGAGGGTGGTTTAAGTGACCAAACCCCTTTACTCAAATCAACTTAAGCCCAAACCATCACTACCTCAAAGCTAATTTCTCCCACATTCATAACCCTAATCAAGACACCAAATCACAACCTAATCCATATGTTCTATGTTGACCAGCCCTACTAAATC
Source organism: Adansonia gregorii (assembly GCA_038382025.1). Lineage (NCBI taxonomy): Eukaryota > Viridiplantae > Streptophyta > Magnoliopsida > Malvales > Malvaceae > Adansonia > Adansonia gregorii. Next base: position 3,145 of record JBBYHO010517707.1, on the reverse strand, counting down.
TCGTCTATACCTATAACTGAAAAATGGAAACTACCTAACTTTGAGGCCTTCATCCCACCATAGCATAATCTAAGGATTTTTCTTATAACTCGACCAACACCACAAGGATTAATTGCTTAAGAGAAATCTTTGAAAGCACTTAGTAGAGGATTCATGTCATCAGCATTAGGGGCCAATTGACCAGGAAAACCTTTCTTACCTTTTTTGTATTTTAGAATCTTTCAAAATCTCAAAAATCTATCATAGCTTGTACCATATTTTTTATTGAAATACAATTACTTTATTTATCACAAAATCTTTTTGTAACTCAGCGTTCCATGTTGCATCATGTTTATCATTCAATTGATAATGCTTGATAAATAAGCAAAACTGATAACAAGATTTCCTAGCATTACTTGTAAAGATAAAACTTTGCAAGAATTTTTTTTTTCATGTCTAAAGACTAAGAATGAACTATTGAGGTCATAATCAGCTTGCCCTTGGCGCCCATATCCTAAAAATATGCTCAAAACCTCATTGCAATAAACTCTAACCTAAAAACAAGGGGATAAAATTCTTTTTAAATTATCATTCTCAATTGAAATTTAGAACAACCTAACTAGATCACCAAAAACACTTTTTGAGTCATAATTAACAAAGTGGAATCTTTCTTATTCACCAAATTCAATGTAACAAAAGTTTTAATGGATGACCCATTTAAAGTTAAGTTCATCCTTCTACATTCACGAACCTCTTGTACCTTCAAAAGGTAGCCTTTACATTTAAAGCTTTTGGAAATCTGAAGCAAGATTAACAAACCCTAGGGTAAAAGGCTACTTTGCCAAGCTTAGGAAAGAGCAAATAATCAAAGAAAGCCAAAACTGACCACTAGATTAGGCTTTTAAAGTCATTATCCTTGCATCATTTAGATAGGCACTTGCATCCTCATGCATTATGCTACATCTAACATCCTACAAGTACCAGTTTCTATATGTAGAAGTCAAATTTGTAAGGAACCTAAGGTATAATTTTTCATTTTTGAAAAACCTCGAAAGGCCTTAAGTGTCTTTGACCTTATGAGCTCATTGAAAATGTCTAAGAGAGGTATCCAAACTCATTATCTTTTAGTCTTTAAAGAGCAAGATGTTTTTTTTACCTAGCACAAAGCCGACACAAGCTGGTGGCACTTGTCTACCTTAGTCCACGAAGAGCTGGACTTTTTTTCTTACCTACCACAAAGCCCACACAACCTGGTGACACTTATTTACCTCTGTCTATGAAAAGCTAGATGCTTTTTCTTACTTACCATAATCCTACACAAGTTGATTGCACTTATTTACCTCAGTCGATAAAGAGTTGATGTCTTTTCTTACCTACCACAAAGTTCGTACAAGTTGGTGGCACCTATCTACCTCATCCACAAGAGTTGGACGCTTATCAAGTCAAAGCCCACACAAGCTAGTGGCACCATGTTAACCTAAATCAAAGCCCACACAAGCTAATGGCACCATGTTAACCTAAATCAAAGCCCACACAAGCTAGTGGCATCTATTGGGGTTAAATCGAAAAAACCTAGTAGAAAGGCCAAACCCTATGAAACTCATTACAATTTTCTTTCTTGCAAGTACATTTGGCCTATCTTGACGTAATACTAAATAGCTTTTTATTTCAGTGCAGGCACACTGAACCATCATCCTACCTAAACAAAATGGTCTTTATTTATCTTTGCCATATTTTTAATACTTAGCAATGGCCAAAGAAAGGCAATTGTAGACACCTCATTTTGTTCGGCCCATTTTTGCCATCCAGAACTTAATTGAAGGATGATAAAATCAAAAGATAAAATATAAAAATTGAAAGGTGACTATCGGATGCCATGTCACTAGGCACTATTAGGCAACATAGCGCCAGGTAAAAAAAACTTTTTGAAAGGTCTAAAATTCCTATGGGACGTATCAAAGAAAAATGTAAAATAAGGCATCAAAAGCCATTTTTCATGGTATCATAAAGTCATTTAGATGAGTACACGAATGAATTTCCCGCTGTTTATAACCAAGTTAAGGTAAGTCGGGAAGCCATATGTATGTGCAAGTTTTAATAGGTATTAATACGAGGCTGTTACATTGCCAAAAACTTGAATTTTCACACTTAGTGTGGATATAAGAGGGTTTGGTAATCTAAGATGGTATATCGATACGTGGCATGTTTGTATCGATACACATGCATGAGTATCGATACAAATCCCTAGGGCAGGAACAATATTTTGCTCTTAGTATCAATACAAACCTTATTGTATTGATACTTATTGGTAAAAATTACCTTGTGTATCTATACATGTTTTCTATCAGTACACCAAGGCATTTTTGCCTAGTTTGAACCATTTTTTAGCCTTTGAAAATATGATTCAAACATGTTTTTTGTAGCAATAAATCGTCATAAAAAATTACAAACCTTGACTTTAAGCCTATGATTGGATTTAAACTAATTTTGAGAGCCCAATTTACCGATGACAATGGTCACTTTCATAAAATATATAGTGGTAAGAGGGCATGTTAAGTGTATCTTTAATTATAGGTTGTTACAACCTTTTTGCCCCCTTTTTCAGCATGGTAGAACCAATGGAAGGAAGCCCAGCTAAGCATGGTCACTGGAGATGTCCTTTAGTACAGGAATAAAAGATAAAAAATTCCTTTGCTTTGTCTTTTAAAGCATTGGCTGAGCATTGAATTTAAGAGACTCCCAATTATTTCTACATAGCTCTCCAACAATTTTATAAAAAGCTCTATCCATTCTTAAGAATCCTTTGGCAATCTCTAACCTAAAAACACTCCTAAAAACATTGTTTCATTGCTTTTCACCCTTAACGTTCTTCCATTCTCATGGTTCCCCTAGACCACCATCAGAAAACCTTTAAAAACTTAACCCTTTACACACTTTCACCCTTAAAACACCCAACCATCAACCATATTACGAAAATGCTTATGTCTTTCATCTTTTTCTTGCCAAATAAAAGCAAAAAGAGGGAAGAAATTGAGCTTAAAGTCACTATTTTAGGAATAAAGAAAAGTTTGAGCTTTATGGTATGTTTGCAACCTTGTTTCATATATTTTCTATTTTCATTATCTATATCATTTTAGTGAGCCATTTATGCTACCATGACCATCCT
>JBBYHO010517562.1:3092-18939 GCA_038382025.1 Adansonia gregorii | reverse complement strand
TTTTAATAAATTAATAATTTATATTATATAAAATTTAATATATTTTAATATTATATTTATATTAATTTTTATTATATTATATTTTAATTATTTCTTTCGTGCTTAAAATTTTCACATTTATTGCTAAGGCTGCGGCAGTCATTGTAGAAATGCAGTTATTGGTAATTTTTAATGGTCTTTTCCGTTTGACACTTTCAAATTAAGTCACTATATATGTATACATATTCATAATTCTTATAAGAAAATAATCAGAGAGGAACGTAACAAGAAGGGGAAAAAAAATGCACGCTCATCTTTCCCAGGATACTCTGGTTGGTGTTCCGGCCGCCGTCGTGTGGGATTTATACGGTGGTGTCAAAATAGGAAAGCTCATCGATAAACTACTACCCAACGTCATTGGAAAGGTAGAAATCGTTGAAGGTGATGGAGGCGTTGGAACCATTGTCAAACTTACATTTCCACCAGGTAACATAATAATAGAATTTATTATTGTTATTATTATTTGCTCATTACTTAGTCATTAATCTTGAACTATGACTTAGAATTTCTGAAACTAATTGTTTCCCAACAATTAAAATCCTTGTAGGAGGGCCTATGAATGGTGATATGATTGAAATATTCACAAAGGTTGATAACGAAAATCGAGTTAAAGAAGCCGAAGTCATTCAAGGAGGGTATAAAGCTCTTGGATTCGATGTTTTTCGTTTTCGGCTGGAAATCCTGGAGAAGGGTTCGGAATCAAGTATCATCAGATCATCGATAGTGTATGAAATAGATGACAAGCTTGAAGAAGTTGCTTCCCGTTATGTAAGCATTAAGCCGCTGAAATTAATTGCAGAAACTTGTGGGAAACATCTGACTGAAATGATCAAAACGACCCATCACAAGCTATCACTCCTGTAATTTCCAACTACGATTTTGCTCTTTGTTTGGTTGCTAAATTCTTACGTAAAACTTTTCAACTACAACAAATAAGGAATTAATAATGAAAATGTTCCTTTTTGTTGTTGTATGAATATGGTGCAATATATATGATGCTCCTTTTCTTGTTTAATAATTAAGATGTGCTTCGTTGTAATATTTATCAAATGAATTGATGGGCTTTATTGCTTTTTGTTGATTGTTTTTTATTAGCTAAATTCCATATTTCCTGATGCTATATTAACAGTTTAATTTGGAAAATTTTATCAATTTTTACCTGATAGAACTAGATTAAGTTAACAATTATGTATGAGAATGGAGCAATTTATATTGATTTAAATTAATTAGTTTTATATTTTTTACAACCAAAGATCATTGAATTTAAAAATATAATCATAATTATCGTATAAATGAAAATTTCAAATCAAATCAATTTGATATCTTTATCAAATAGATTAATAATATCTTTTTAGTATATATTTAACTGTTAAAATAATTTTACTTAAAAATAATTAAATATTTTTATTTTAATAAAAATGTAACATATATATAATCTACATGAATTCTTTCGAATTTTGTTTTACACTTATAGTTTTAAAATTGTCAACACTGGCAAGAGCTCTGTGGACCCACGTCATGTGGTGGTTTGGTTCATTAGCGCATATATATCACATGGGTGCAAAGAAATCTTGCAATGTTGACCTGCCAATTATATATATATATATATATATATATATATACACTATGTTTATATGTTTATTTGCTAATGAATCAAAGTACCATATAATTGGGTTACCAAACACGTGGCAAGTGTTAAAAGCCAATTCCCTTCCATAGGTTACTCAAGAATACCTAAAAAAAATGAAATTTGCATTTTAAAACTAGTATAATTCGTGTAATAATAGTTATTATTATTTTTTAAATTTATGTATATATTGAGTATTTATTTAATGATAAATTTGAAATATGTATAGACAATTGTATATAGCTTTTTGAAGGAACAGGTACAGGATATTTTGGCCAATCAAAACAAATAAGGAGATAATGGATCATCGTATCCTAGTACATTTTTTTTGGGAATAATGTAGTCAGATGGTTTACAATTAATTAAGATGTAATAACTAACTAATGGAACACAAACCATAATCAGCTAAGTCCTGAGAATTCAAGAACCTTTTCTAGAACAGTCCAACTGATTTGGCCATATGCCTTGCTCAAGTCAATCTTAAGGGCTTCCAATGCCTGTTTACCCTTAATCTTTCTGTGAATGAGATGAAGTATTTTAGCTCCTAGAACAACATTGCCTTAGCCTTTTTGATCTCTTCCTTAGTGATGGGTGTATTGAGTTTGACATTTTGACATCAAGAGCTTTGCCATGCTCAAGTCCAACAATCAGTGTAGATACCTAATTTTATTCCAGTCACCTTTTAAGCATCTATTCAAGCCTTCTTTTAAGCATTCTTTTGAATCTCCAAGATCACATTTTAAACATACAAACTATTTTTAATTAACTTTTTATACTTAAAGTTTTAGCATGGAATTTTCAAATCAAATTTTGATACAGGTATTCTTTTAATTAGGTTTTCTTTTCACGTAGCATTTTTTTAATGGATTAAAATCAATGTTGTATTTTCCACTAATGGTGGGTGTCGAATCCAACAAAAATAATTTTCCTACTCTAATAAGATTTGTGTATATAGAGATAATAGGATCATCTCCACAGGAAATGGTAAGATCTGATTTCCTTACAAAATCAACAAAATAAAAATGAGAATTTTATAAAGTCAACTAAAATTAAATAAACTAAATAAACTAAAGATAGATTAAGAATACAAGATAACTTAAACTGAAATAAACGTTAATGTCACACAAAAACTAGCCAAAGGTCTAATCGTAAGTTTTATTCTCTCAACTGATCACAGCTGCAAAGATATATTCATTATTCTAGAATAAATTGGTTATGCGTGTTGGTACGACCTAACTCGCTACCCCTTCTTAGTTATTCGATAATCAAGTGACGACCGCTAATTGTTTCCCTTCTTGATTACATAAACCCTAGATACGATCTTAGTATTTCAATGTATCAATAGCTTTAATAATAAGAAGGGGATCACCAATTTTAATAAATAAACTCACGAGCAGGTTTATTCAGATTAGATTGTGAATTTTTCCTAATCAAGTTAGTTGCCACTTTTATTAGAATAATCAAACAATTACAAATTTAATTTTCTAACTAGCCATATATAACAAGCAAATGCGGTACCAAACATTTAATCAATAATGACAATCATGCCTATTAAGCATCAAAGAAAAGACAAATATTCAAGAACAATGAATACTATAGACACAAATTAAGTCTCACAGTCATAGAAAATCTAACTTCGATATAAAACCTTTGACTAATTGAAAAAAATTTAACCACAGATTGCCTTCTTGTTCTTTCATTTTCAAAAGAAAAATATCTCTTTTAAAAGAAAAGTCAAAATCCCCTAATTCTTTCCCCTCTTTCCATTATATATCCATTACAATTTTTTCAAATTCATCTAAATTCTGATCGGTTCCAAATTCTCCTCATTTATAATTCTAAATAAACCAAAATTTTAATTTAAGTTATCTACATATAGAGCTGCCCATATAGTATCCACAATAGCTCTTTCTTTTCTCTTTTTAGGTTGCTCCAATCAACTCTTTTAAGCCATTTTTCATGCTCCCAAGCCCTTTCTACACCTTAAACGTAAAAGAAAGTAATTTTCATCAGTTATAACTCAAAAACTATGAAAAGATAAGAATTTAACAATTAAAATCTCAACATTTATGTTCATTATCAATTCCCCCACACTTGTTCTTTTGCTCATCCTCAAGCAACTACACAAATAAGTAGCCCGACCACCAAAAAAACCTTCTCATCCATTATTTCAAATGAGATCAAAAGGCTATGCACACCTTAAAACCTAACTAGTCAAGAATCAAGCAACACCATATCTCATAACCAAACTTCACAAGAAACTATGAACGAAAATTAACAATGAAAATTTTATTCCAAAGTAAGTGCAAAAATCCCGATGAACTCCCTCACGATTATCACTCTATTCACTAATGTGTTTTAGGGTTTAAATGTTTCTCTCAATTTTTTCTCATGCAATTGCACTACCATATGCTTGCTAATTTACCAAATCGTTACCACTTAGATTATATCATGCATGAATCAAAAGGTCTTTAACTTTTTGGTTGTAATGGGGCTAAGGTTAAAGGTGAGGAATTTTTTTTTTTGGATAATGAGGTTAAAATCTAAGAAATTAGTACATCATTCAAACATTGTAGTAAGCAAATAAAAGAATAGAAACTCACAATTCATTCCATAATTCTTAAACACTTAACATTCTCCTTAATCATTCCATCACTATTTCAAGAACGTAGACTAAACTATTATTCCACATAAATGCTTTGTTTTATTTTTTTTAGTTACCCCATTTTTCACTCATTAATAATTTTTACAACAATGCCTTTATACACACCCTCCATACTTAATTCATATCATTCTTCCTTAAAAAAAAACTTATTCTCAATTTTAGTTCAAATGCCCTACTAACTCTTAGAATTAAGTGAGTATATTCAATTTAAGGATCTGGCCTTGTAATGTGGTTTTTTCAAGAAAAAAAAATGACATTAAGGCTCAAAGGGCTTACAAGGTATATTAATTCGGGTTGGTTTTTTAGGCTCAAGCTGCATCAAAAAAGGCCTTTATCCTTTTCACACATGCATAATGTGATCTTGAAACGGTTCAAAGCAAGTTCTAAAGATACATTCACATAGAAAAATATCACACAACAAATAAAACACCAATTTACATGAATGTTCAATATCTTTTTGGTTCAAAAGCTCACAGGTTGAATTAATTCATCAAGAATTGACACACTTTTTTTGCTCAGCTTTCAATATCAATTCAAGTTTTTATCTCTCATTGATTCAACTACTCGATATATGTCACTATTCATGCTCAACTAGTCAAATCTTAAAGCATAGTCACCATTCAATCCATTTGAAACTCATTAAATGAAAATATTTTTCTTGATTGTCATGACTCTAAAACACATGCAAACATATCACACAATTATAAAACCTAAACAATTTAAAAGCAGACAAAACATGTGCAAAAAGAGAAATTTAATTTCCTTTCCTAAGGACTCCCCCATACTTATATCAAACATTGTCCTTAATGTTTTGACAAAAGGGCAAAGAGTAAAAAAAATATTATTTATTTATTTGTAACTAATAAAGAAAAGGATAGATACTCCTTGGCTGCATAGTTGTTTTGGCTCATAGACTTGGTGGTTGAGGAGGCTCGAATCCCACATGTTTAAAATAGGCATTCAAATTGAACCCACAATCGCGATCCTTCTCTCGATCTTTTGAACCATAGATAATAAGGTCATTGAATCCCCTCTACTTCTCTCTGGTACTATTTCATTCTCGGAATCACTTGAGAAGTTTGTTCTTGTCTCTTGCTCGATTTACTTATTGCTCCTGGAGGACAAAAACTCCATTGTCCCTATTTTTTTCAACTAATCCCATACGTTCTAAACAACCTAAATCTAAGGGTTCTATTTTACATACGTCATGCAACTTATGATTGTTCAAGTTTAGCACATGCAAGTTAATGGCTATTATAGTAATCATGGAGCCTAGAATCGATGGTCTTTTCTTATTTAAAATTGCCTGAAATTGTGTTGCTAACCAAGCACCTAGATTTACTTGAATTCCTTTTTTTATACACCATAAAAAATAAATTTCAATTTTTTTCAATACAACAGAAGTGTATTTTTGACCTTAGAAGTTATAAGCCAGAAATCTTTGGATGTATTTCAAAACAGGGTCATAAAGGTAAGAACTCTTAGAGTGACTCTGATTAGAAGGAAAATTATCTGTTGACATTTCATGCCAATAGGTTTGATAATAATCAAAATCACTTATGTAATCATAAACCAAGTTCTTATATTCACTTGTTTCAACATATTCATTATCTATAACTCCTAAAGCCATGTTAAACTCTATTAACCACATTGTGAATGACTTTCCTATAAGCTGAAATTTAATTACATTTGGTGTGTCAACAGTGAGATTTTTAAGTTCATTAATTCAAATGTGGCATAGAATTTTAGTGTGAGTTCAATAAACGCTGTGCAATTAATTTCAGTTAATTCATATCATCCAATGCTATCAAACATGTCATTCACTTCCTCTTTAATGCCTAATATTTCAAGAGTCGAATAATGAATGAACTTACAAGGACCAATTGTTTGATTTTTCAACCCAGCATACCTTCGTTGCACTCCCCGTGTTTCCAACATAATCCTTTTATCAATAAACTCTTCCAATGGTGGTAGGATGTTTTCCCTTTTTTGATTCTTGATCATTTGCGATTCAAACCTAGTGGTGGTTGGGTTCTTTTGCTTTTTCTTCCATACCTAAAATGTGGCTGAGATGATCGACAATTGAAGGGCGTAAATTTAGTGTTTGGGTTGCGATGGAGATGAAAGAGGTAAATGGTGGATAAGGAGATAAAGGCATAAAGTGGAGAAAATGGTTTGTTTAATGGAGGAAAGAACGATGCAATGGTTTTGATCCTTTTTTTTGATGAGAGAAACTCTTTTAAAAAAACAATAAGCAATCAGAAACTCTTATTTTATAAGGCGTGGGCATGCTCTATCTAAGATTTGCTACTGCATAAAAAACTTTCTTTTGGGCGTGCCCACACTCTAAATAAAAAGAGAGTTTTTGATTTAAAAGAACTAAAAATTAAAAATTTGACTTCCTATTCCTAAAATCAATGTAAGAAAATAAGGCTAAAACCAATATAAATTGGGTTGCCTTCCAATTAGTACCTTTCTTTTATTTCTTTGGCTAGACATACTAATGCTTCAATCTTTATAGTCTGGTTGTCCTAAGGTGATTTTTTCCACATGAAATGCTTGGAAACCCTCATAAAAAGGCTTGAGACGATGTCCATTCACCTTAAAAATCTTGCTAGCATCCGGACTTTTGATTTCAACTACACTATGAGGAAACACATTAGTTACAATGAATGGATCAATCCATCGAGAACGTATTTTACCAGGAAAGAGTTTAAGTTTGGTATGGAAAAGTAAAACTTTTTGACCAATTGTAAATGTTTTTCTTGCAAGCATCTGATCATGAAAGTCCTTCATTTTTTTCTTATAAATCCTTGAATTTTCATAGGTCTCCTTTTGAATTTCCTTAAACTCTTATAATTGTAACTTTCTGTGCTCTCTCGCCTCGTCCATTTGTAAATTGCACTGTTTCACTACCCAAAAGGCTTTATGTTCCAATTCAGTGAGAAGGTGATACGTTTTACCAAACACCAAACAATATACAAACATACCGATTGGAGTCTTGTAAGCTGTCCGATATGCCCACAATGCATCATCAAGTTTTATACTCCAATCTTTTTAAGTTGGATTAACAACCTTTTCGAGTATTGACTTAACCTCCCTGTTGGATACCTTTGCCTGACCACTTGTTTATGGATGATATGCAATAGACACATGATGTGTAACATTATATTTCTTCATCAACGCCTCCATTATTCAATTGCAAAAGTGTGTCCGTCTATCACTTATCATAAATTTTGGGGCACCGAACTGGGTAAAGATTTGAGGTTTGAACAAAACCTACTAGAACTTTACCATCATCAGTAGAAGTAGCTTTAGCCTCTACCCATTTCGACTCATAATCTACAACAAGAATAATATATACATTTCCAAAAGAAATAAGGAATGGTCCTATAAAATCAATGCCCCACACATAAAATATTTCGCATACCAAAATTGAAGATAAGGGCATTTGATCTCTAGGCCCCAAATTTCCTATTCTTTGGCATTGTTCACATGTTTTACAAAACATATATGAATCATGAAACATAGCAGGCCAATACAATCCATATTCTAAGATTTTTCTAGTTGTTCTTGGTGGATCAAAGTGTCCTCCATATGCATAAGAGTGACAAAATCAAAAAATGAAAGGAATTTCAGTTTCAAAAATGCACATTCGAATGACTTAATCAGAGCAATGTTTCCATAAATATGGATCATCCCATATATAATATTCCACATCACTATTGACAGTGGCTCATCTGGGAACTCATCTTGCAAAAGCTTTAGTTCCTCACTTATGACTAATCTACTCAAATGGTTAGCAACAGAATTTCCAATTCCTTTCTTGTCACGTATTTCTAGATCAAACTCTTGTAACAAGAGTATCTACTTTATTAATTTGGGTTTCACCTTCTTTTTAGCTAACGGGTAGAGTAAACTATCACTTTAATACCAAGTAAATAAGAATGAAACTTTTCTAAAGCAAAGACAATGGATAAAAGTTTTTTCTACATTGTTGAGTAATTATGTTCAACACTGTCAAGTGTCCTAAAAGCATAATATATTGCATGTGCAACTCGACCAACTTGTTGTCCAAGAACAGCTTCCACTGCATGGTTACTTACATTGCATATGATATCAAATGGCAGTTCCCAATTTAGTGGTTGTATTATAAGAGCTGATGTAAGACATTCCTTGAACTTGTTAAAAGCTACCTTGTATGCCTCATCAAATTCAAACACCGTATCCTTCTGGAGAAGCTTGCATAATGGTAGTGTTATGTTTAAAATTTTTTTGATAAAACATCTATAGAACCCTGCATCTCCAAGAAAAGAATGAACTTCCCGTAAAATTGTGAGATAAGGTAAGGTTCTAATAACATCTATCTTTTATTTATCAACCTTAATACCCCTTGAAGATACTACATGCCTCAAAATAATCCCTTGATCTACCATAAGATGATATTTTTCATAATTTAAAACAAGGTTTGTTTCAATACATCTTTTAAGCATTTTTGCAAGGTTATTCAAGTATGAATCAAAAAAATTACCAAAAACAGTAAAATCATCCATGAATACCTCGATAATTTCTTCATATTTTTAGAAAATATACTGACCATGCATCTTTGGAATATGGTTGGAGAATTACATGGCTCGAAGGGCATGCGTCGGTAAGCAAACATCTCAAATGGACAAGTGAACATCATATTTTCTTGATCCTCTAGTGAAACTGGAATTTAATGATAACCTTGGTAACCATCAAGACAACAATAATGAGATTTTTTAGCCAATCTTTCTAACATTTGATCAACAAAGGGGAGCAGGAAATGGTCCTTTAGGTAGCAGCACTCAACTTCCTATAATCAATACAAACCCACCATCCATTTTGTACACGAGTGGGCACCAACTCACCGTTTTCATTTTCAACCACTGTCATCCCTATTTTTTTTTTGAGACCACCGAAAGAGGAATTACCCATTCACTATCGAAATAGGATAGATTATACTTGCATTGAGTAGTTTTAAAACCTCTTTCTTGACCACTTCCATCATAAGTGGATTTAATCTTCGTTAGGCTTGTCGCACAGGTTTAGCTCCTTCTTCTAACAATATCTTATGCATACAAATAGAAGGACTTATGCCCTTTAGATCTATTATTGTCCACCTTATAACCTCTTTGTGCTCTTTTAACATTCGAATTAATCATTCTTCTTTTGATATGTCCAATTTGCTAGAGATTATAACTGGTAATGTTTCTTTTTCTCCTAAGTAGACATGCTTCAAGTGACTCGATAATGGCTTCAACTCCAATTGTGGTGTCTGCACAAGAGAAGAAAGAAGTTTGGAGTGAGAAAGAGGTAATTTAACATAAGACATAACATTCTTTTTAGGTAAAGATTCTAATTCTCGAATGGTGTGCTCAAGATCAACATTTAAAATCAACTTCATTTTTATTTCTTTTAGTTTTTCACTATCAAGACTGTTCTTAAGTGTAACCTTTACATCATCATCACCTGCCAAGTCGCAAATGCTCCGCACAAAAGGGTCAATTCTATCCAAAGCAAGCACAGTATGTTCATCACTAGGATATCGCATGGCATCATATGCATTAAATTTAATAATTTCTCCATCAAATTCCATAGTGTGTGTCCCATCATACACAATTATAATAGTGCTTGAAGTTTTTAAAAATGGTCTTCTTAATAGTATTGGGGTAATGTATAGTATTATCCTCCCTCATGTCAAGCACATATAAATCAGCGAGGAAAACCAAATTATTAATCTGAAAAAAATATCTTTTAAAACTCCTTCAGGATATGCATTAAACTTATCAGCTAATTGTATTATCACCCCCGTTTCTTTTAATGGCCCAACGCTTAAAGATTTGTAATTGAAAGGGGCATAACATTAATTGATGCACTTAGGTCCAACATTGCTTTACCCACTTTCATACTACCAATTTTGCAAGGAACAGTAAACATACTTGGATCTTTACACTTCAGAGGCAATTTCTTTTGTATCACAGCTACATATCTCATCCATTTGTATTTTTTCATTGCTAATTAATTTATGTTTTGTACTACACAGCTCTTTAAAAAATTTAGCATATCGAGGAATTTGTTTAATTGCATTAAGAAGTGGTATGTTTACCTCAACTTTGCGAAAAGTCTGAAGAATTTTTCCTGCTCCTCTTTTTTAGATTTTGCAAATCGACTTAGGAATAGAGGAGGTAGTATAAAAGTTTTATTTGGCTCTACATTTGGAGCCTTCATTTGCACATTTACAAGCCCAGGATTTACTTCATCTTTATTAAGTTCCTTATTCAGTTCATGTTTTGATACTTCTTCATTAGGCTCTTTCATCTTTTTCCCACTTCGTAAAGTGATCGCACTTGCATTTTACTTTGGATTGACTTTTGGTTAAGACGGTAGCTTCCCATAACATTTTAGGTTTCCCTTGCCCATCTCAGCCTCTAATTGATCTTCTCTATTTTTCATATCACTCATACTTGTCTTCATTTCCTGTTGAAATTGTTGCATATTATTAGTAAGTGATTGAAGCATATCTTCAATAGACGTAACTTATTCTGATGAAAACTGATATGGAGGAAAATGTGGTCTAGCTTGATACTACGATTGGAATCCAGGCATAGCTAAAATTTGGATGTTCCTTTCATCCTGGGTTATAGGTATTTGAATGGGGGTCACATTTTTGTCTTTGTGAGCCTGAAAATCCTCCAATGACATGAGCTTGTTCATTCAGATCATCTTGAAGCATTGGGCACATGTCAGTTGAATGATCCGAAATTGTACATATGCTGTATGTTTTAACCCATTACCTATTCCTTACAACCAATTTTTGACAAGAGATGTTAAATTATTTAATTGTTGTTGCATGAAATATTCACTTATGTTATTTACCCTCTTTACAGGGTAGTCTTTCTCGGAGCCAAATTGTTGTAAGTTCACGGCCATAATAAAGATCAACCTCCTGGCTTCTTGTGGAGTCTTCTGCACTAATGCACCTCCACTTGCAGCATCTACCACGCTCTTCTCCATTGGTAACAGCCCTTCATAAAAATATTGAATCAATAATTGTTAAGGAATTTGATGTTGAGGATAACTTACACATAACTGTTTAAATCTCTCCAAATATTCATAAAGGGTCTCTCCATGAGATTGCTTTATGCCACATATTTCTGTTCTAATATTTTTAGCTTTTGAAGCAAGGAAAAAATTTTCAAGAAATTGTTGCTTCATCTCATTCCAAGTGGTTATAGATCTCAACAACAAGTAGTATAGCTAATCCTTTGTTTTATCAACTAATGAGAAAGGAAAGGCTCTTAGCTTTATCTATTCTTCAGTAACACCTTGAGGTCTCATTGTCGAGCAAACCACAAGGAATTCCTTGAGATGTTTGTGAAGGTCTTCACTTGCAAAACCATAAAAAGTCAAAAAAAAAATGAATAAGTCTAGATTTTAACTCAAAAGGAACTTCTATATTAAGATATTCAATGCAAAAGGATTGCTAGTTTAAATCTGGTTCAACTAGCTTCTGGAGAGTTCTTTCTTCAGCCATTGTTTCGTCTACGTTTTCTGGATCGCTAGATGAACTATATGGATCAATGGTCAAATCTAATTCCAACAATGATGATGTTGCCTCTATAGCATGCCTTTGCCTAGTCTCCCTCCTTAACTGTCGAGTTGCCTTTTAAATTTTTGGATCGTATTGCAATTCACATGGAGGAGAAGAATGGGGCATAAAATGCACACAAAAAAATAATAAACTAATCAAAGAAATAAATCTTTTAGCACCAATTCCCTGGCAACTGCGCCAAAATTTGGTGGGTGTTGAATCCAACAAAAATAATTTCCCTACTCTAATAAGATTTTTCTATATAGTGATAAGTAGGATCGTCTCTGCAGGGAATGGTAAGATCTGATTTTCTAACAAAATCAATAAAATAAAATGGGGATTTTATAAAGTCAAGTAAAAATAAATGAAATAAATAAACTAAAGATAGATTAAGAATGTAGGACTAATTAAACTGAAAAACGTCATTATCACACAAACACTAGCCAAAGGTTTAATCCCAAGTTTTATTCTCACAATTGATCAAGATGCAAAAATATATTCATTATTCTAGAATAAATTGGTTAGGGGTGTTGGTACTACCTAACTCCCTACCCTCCTTAATTATTCGATAATCAAGGCACGACTGTTAATTATTTCCCTTATTGATTACATAAACCCTAGATACGATCTTAGTGTTTCAATGTATCAATAGCATTAATAATGAGAAGGGGATCGCCAATTCTAATCCATAAACTCACAAGCAGGTTTATTCAAATTAGATTGTGAATTCTTCCTAACCAAGTTAGTCGCCACTTTTATCAGAATAATCAAACAATTACGGATTTGATTTTCTAACTAGCTATAGGTTATCCTATCAAGCAAATTTGGTACCAAATATTTAATCAACGATGACAATCATGCTTATTAAGCATAGAAGAAAAGACAATATTCAAGAATACTGAATAATATAAACATAAATTAGGTCTCACAGTCATAGAAAATCTAACTTCGATATAAAACCCTTGACTAGTTGAAAAGAATTTAGCCACACATTATCTTCATATTTTTTTCATTCTCAAAAGAAAAATATATCTTTTAAAAGAAAAGTCAAAATCCCCTAATTCTTTCCCCTCTTTCCTTTATATATCTATTACAATTTTCCCAAATCCATCTAAATTTTGATCGGTTCCAGATTCTCCTCAATTATAATTTTAAATAAATTAAAATTCGAATTTAATTTGTTTGCCTATAGAGCATGCCCAACCAATATCCACAATAGCTCTTTCTTTTCTCTTCTTGAGGCTGCTCCAATCAACTTCTTTAAGCCATATTTCTTGCTCCCAAGCGCTTTTACCACCTTAAACACAAAAGAAAGTAATTTTCATCAGTTACGGCTCAAAAATTATGAAAAGATAAGAATTTAACAATTCAAATCTCAATGTTTATGTTCACTATCAACTAAATTTTAACTAATCAACATTTAGGTTGAATGTTCAAACTTGTTTTGCAACCACTGGATTAATTTCTGACTAGTCAAGTACATTGGCAACGTTGGATCAAATTTTGGATTTGGCTAGGATGAGTTATTTTCTTAGCCTAAAAAAAGGTTAAATACTTATTCAGCCCTTGTTTTTAGCCACTGTACTTTGACTCTATTTTTAATTTAGTGCGGAAATTATTAACTTAATACTCATATTTTCATTTTGTCATGTAAGTTGGCATTTTGGATTAATACCACTAGTAAAATGCTAATGTAGAAATAAACAGCCACTAATGTGGCACTGATGGTTTGGCATTTTTGTCATGCGTCAAGCTTTTATTGGCTATTTATTGTCATGTAAATATTTGACTAACAATATTAGTTTAAAAGGCCAACATACATAATGAAATAAAAGTTAAAATACTAAGTTGATAAATTTTTTTTACGTACCAAACTAAAAAATAATTTTAAATAACAAAAACCAAATGAATATTTAACCCTTACAACAACATCTTGCTTTAGAAAACCTAGGTTTAAAGCTACTTATCTACATTTGGCTTATACACAATAAACCTTTTCCATTTTTATTGTCGGAAAAGCATACAAACTGAACCTCCGACCTTTAGCATTCTTTCTTGCCAGAATAAAAACATCAACAATCTCCGAAAGATTAGAATTATATTCAAAAAAAAATTGAAAAGCTTCCCATTGATCCGGAGAATTGGTGAAATAAATTGAAATTTCATAATAACTACTAGGAGAGTAATTGAAATTCATGTGCCTGACCTGATAGAGATGGAAATCAACGCCATAATGATAAGGACAATGAGTGACCCCTTCCGACAGAGGCTGATTACGCACAGCATGACGGGGAAGGGGGGGGGGGAACGGGCTCTAAAAGGGACATGTTTTTGGTGATTTAATTCTTCTGAAAAACCATTGTATATTTCATTGCAGGTAATGTGGTAGGCAGGTGCTGGAGTATGTACCCACATCTTCGCCGAAAAGGTCTCTTAAGGACCAAAGTTGATTCATCCTCTTTAAGCACCGAGCCCAAATTGTTTTATGAAGTATATGGTGCAAGTTATAATGTTTCCCCGTGAAGAACAAAAACAGAAAACCCCTCATATTAGTTTCCATCACGAACACGCCCATGACATATCGATTTATATTTTACTATATAAAGAATATATTATTTACAATAATTATATTACAGTTAATTAATCGATATTTAAATTTATGTAAGGTCTATCAAAATGCAGTACAAGAAGAAGAGCGATGGCTGTTAAAGGAGAAAAAGACGAAGAGAGTGAGTGAGCTCTGAAAGATAAGAAAGAGGGATCAGAAAAGAGGCACAAACAAAAAGAAAGAAAAAGAACAGGAGAAGAAAAAGTCCAGGTAAACAAGAAAAAACCATGTCAAGGTAAAAATTCCAAATCCTCCCCCTCTTTAGTAAAAGGAAACAAAAAAAAAAAAAAAAAAGAGGTTCTTCCTTTTTCTAATACTACAAGTGTTGCCTTTGATTTGATTTGTTTTCAAAGTACATAAAAGCTTTCAAGGAGAATGGGTGAAATATGGGATGCATACCCCCAGTTTGAGCGAGCTACTTTGGTACTGTTGACTAATTCGACATTCAGGTCTGGAAGAGGTTTTTGTGGGCAAGAATGAAGCTAAAATTATTTAATGGTATTTTTAGTTTGACACGCCTGCGTGATTGTGTGATGTGTTGGCGTTATCTTGGGGTTTCATTTCGGAAATTGATTTTAAAGTTTGGGTTTTAAATTACTGGAGATTTTTTTTTTTTCATTTTAAAATGATTTTATCTGAAGGATTAGGAATTTTTTTTAAAGTGATTTAATTTTTTTATTTAAAAGATATTTTTATTTTTATTTTTTATATCTAACCAATCAAATCATTCCACGTGGGCATAAAATATTTGTTTTTATCCACTTAACTTTGCCTGACTGTCCTTTTTTTAGACCATGTCCTTTGATACGTCATTGTTTTAATTCCATGCTAGCAGCCGTTAGCGGAGGCGCCAGGGTCTGATGATTTTCGTTTAATAGAGGACTTAATTGGTAAAAACAAAATGTTCGAGGATTTAATTAACTGCAAAAAAATGATAAATAATGATTTTTAAGTTGTAATTAAAGAGTCATTTTATTTATGAATTTTAAAAGAATTACAAGTGCTTTCACCGATTTTACATCGATTTTTTAATTACATTAAAATATTTATATTTTATTTATCAATTTTTTATAAATATTCATAAATTATATTAAAAAATTGATATTTAATTATATTATAATTAAAAAAATTATTCAATCAAATAACAATTTTTTATCTACATGTTTAAAACTAAATTTTATAATTTAACTTTTCTGTTGAAAAATATAAATTTAAAAATTATTTTATTTTAAAAAATAATCTTAAAATACCTAAAATTATAAATAAAAAAATTAAATATTATTTTAATAAAAA